>JACXGJ010001099.1:0-19712 GCA_016801105.1 Esox niger | reverse complement strand
GGGGCACCAGGGCCTGGCAGACAGGAGCTGTCCCACTGGGTGGTGGGGGGCACCAGGGCCTGGCAGACAGGAGCTGTCCCACTTTGGGTGGTGGGGGGCACCAGGGCCTGGCAGACAGGAGCTGTCCCACAGGCTGCTCCTCATGCTACCTGATGCTCACAGGCTGGCCCAGCCAAACAAATAGCCAACAATGCTGACGCTGTCTGTATTCTTCTCAATTTCTATTCTGTATCTCTAATTCTCCATCTTTATGATCCCTCTCACTCATTTATTATAATTATTTAGCCTGCCTTTCTATTGCTAGCAAGTCAAGGATCATACTATTTTGGTCACAGCATTAAATAAAAGAAGCACAAGCCTCCATGGTTACAAATACTGACTAAATAATGCAAACAAAAAAATAAATATTCCAGGCTTCTGGTAAGCCTGTAGTTCTGTAACATTTGGACACTGAAGTCCCCTTTGCCATAGATTCATTATGTAGAGTGCAAAATAGGCCTAAATGACATCAGCCCATTTGTTGAACCTCATACACATCTTGTGTTTGTCCTCTGTGGCACTGATTTTTGTAAAGCTTTTCCAAAGACCTTGTTTTGGGAATGAATAGGTTGCTTACCAGTAGCACAACTTACAAGTCCATATAAGATCCTGTGTGCACTTGTAACGCTTCATAGGCTTTTAATTTATGCCAAGTTTGTGTATGTCGGCGAAAGGTACAATACACAATGAAGCTGAGCATTGGTTATTGATTACACAAATAGCATAGAATACCATAAAGGAGACAGAATGAGACATTTCATATCATTTAACAGTTCAATTACCGCACCATTTTTTACATAATTTATTACAATTGACCGTGTGTCTCGCAATTATTTATCCCTGTAAAGAGGGTGTTTGATAGATCTCTCTCCACACCTCTCCTTCTTTCTACTGCTTTCATTACCTCTCTCCCAAACTCTCTCTCCAACTATACATTTCTCTCTGTTCCTCTCCACCCTCCTCCCGTCTGCAGAAACAAAAGGCCCTGAATGAGTCTGAGTGTATAGCCAGACAGTCTGCCCGTCTGCCCGTCTGCCAGTCTGCCCGTCTGCCCAGCTCCTCTGATCCAACCTGCTTCATTGCTCCTGACAGTGGGTCCCTGGCGAGACACGGAGTACTCACTCTACAGGAGTAAAGAGATACACTCTTTCTCTCTCCCCATCCATCCATCCATCCATCCATCCAGCAGTGTCCTGTGTCTCGTTCACTTGTTTCCATCTGAATGGCAACACAGACCGACATGACGCGGCTCCCTTTACAGGCCATTTTTTCCCCTCCCTAACGTGTGGCAGGTGACGAATAATGAGATGTGGTCATGTTGCCAACGGTCTCCTCCTCCATGATCTGTCCCCGGATGTCTCCCTGCTGTGTCCGTTGTGTGGCTGCCCGGTTCAGCTGGATCATGCACGTGTAACCATCGCTCTGTTTCACATGTCATGAACCCTGTTCCTGGAGAACTGCCGTCCTCTAGGTCTAATCTGCAGCAATCCATCCCAATAATTCCCCTCTTTTGCCTCGCTACTGCTTGTTTATCTCACCGCGGTTGCCGGCACGATGATACCAGCCGTGTCATCGCAGGTATGGGACATAATGAAGACTTCGGCCAACTCTACTCCTGGATGAATCCATTATTCCTCACCTGCCTGTCATGGCACATTGCATGCCTCTCCCAGTCACCCGGACATTCTGGGAGAGAATTCATGAATTAATTAAAGAAAACGCACTGACGACTGAAATGCAATTATCTCAGAGAGTCACGGCAGCACTTTGCCAGAATCAAATCAATACAAGCTAACAAGTCAGGGACGATAATGGCCTTGGTGTTTTCTCCCTTGTCCTGTTAGCCATTTGGTAACTGGGGTGTAATTGATGAGGAGCACACGAGAAAGTGATATGTGTTGCTTGGTGTTGTGTAACAGAGTCTGTGATGGACTGACAAAGGGCAGATCTCCCTTTCGCCTTTCCCAGCATATGCCTTTTATTAGCTGGACAGCCAGTGCCCAGGGAATATCAGTCTCTCCTCCTCCATGGATCTGTTTCAATCCATGCTTTTAGAGGATATCTCCTCTCTGCTGGCTTCAATTTACGGATAATGTTCTTGTGTGCGAGTGGTGTCTCGCGTTCAGCAGATTTGAGCCAGTTCCCCTCCTACAGAATTAGGCTATAGACAGCACCAGAGTTTCCTCCCTCTTCGGCTGTGTTTGGTTGTTAACCACCATCCAGTCCCTCAGGAAAAATGTTCTTTTGCATTGTTATTTAGGCTTCTTTTTTTCAGAGGGAGAGGACCTAAGCACTGTGGCTGGTTTGTTTGTTCAGGCATGTTTTCCAACTCCAACAACTATTCCTCTTTTCCCGCACACAAGTGGATGATCCCAGCTCATCCCGGCATTATGTAAATGACCTTTGGAAAGGGAACGTTGTGATGCTGGGAGCAGTTTATCACTCCATGGTGACTCTAAATGGACCGCAGCTCTCCTCCTCCCCTCTTCCTGTCTGCTGGGTCCGACGTCCAAGGCTCTCAGGCACTGAAAGTAGTGCTATGAGCCTGCAGAGCGGCTGCTGAGAAACTGTGTTTTCGGGTCCTCAATGTGAGCTGGAAGAGGCAGCCAGGCCCCAGCAGCGCAGCCCCCGCCCCCCTCCGGTCCAGTCCAGTCCAGATTACACTTACCACTAAGACTTCCTGTTCTGCTGTGATTGGACATCCTTGTCTGCCTCTGTGTGCCTTTCGTCCATCTGCAACCGTGGCTTCTTTTAACACACACATACACCCCAACATAATTTATTCTCTTTCATACTGCCTGAGGTGTGAAAGCCTGACAGTACTGCACTTAAGCCACACATTTGGGCCCTGGTCAGCTGATTGGCTCTGTCAGGACTTGAAGTGCCCGCTTGGTCTTTTGAGTAGATTGGGATAATGGAGGTTAAGGAGGCCGAGGCTATCAGCTCCAGTCCCGTTCCACAGGCTCTGTAATATGTCCACGCTGTCAGTGGAACTCACTTGCGATATAAAATTCAACGTTTTACTGCACCTGGCCTTTTCTCCAAGTTTCCTGGTGTTGCAGCAAATGGACCGCAGTCTGATGCTGGTTTTCTGTGGTCTCTTTCCGCTTTGCTCACAGTCTCCCTGAGCCTCTGCATGTCTCTGCCTCTGTCTTCCTTATCTCCCTCTGCCTCTCCCTCTGCCTCGCTCTGCCTCTCTCTCTGCCTCGCTCTGCCTCTCTCTCCTCTCCTCCTCTCGTTCAGCGTCTCAGCTGTGGATTTCCGTTCTAATGAGTAGCTAGGAGGGCGGGAGGGGAGGGGTCTTACAGCAACTTGTATAACAGATAATTCCCCACAAATGAGTTCTGTAATTGACTTTAAGTTTCACAAATGTCTTCCACTGCACCCGTGGTTTCATCTAGAATGGTTGGTATAAATATCGGCATAGCAGGGTGGCACAAACTACAAACAGCACCCAGTCAGGTTAACAGTAGAACCACCAAATGCTGTAATAAAAATGTAACAAGCAAGCTTCCATTTTGCAAGCTTCCATTTTCTCTGCTTATTTTACTGAAGATTAATATTCTACAAATGTAAAGGAGGATATCTTTTCTTTTACTATTAACTCCTCTCGGTTTTTCGATAACGCATTCAAGTCACGTATTGAAAAGTCTTCTAAGCCAATAATCTAGGAGACTAGAGCTATGCATTGGCGTTAAAATCAATCTGATAGCCCCACTGCATCCCAGAGGAGGCGCTTGCAAAGACGCGCCGTTCAGACTTCATTTCAGACATCGTCTTTTTCTAAGAGCTCCTCTCGCTTTTTGATAACTTCTTCTTGACACCTATAGAATAATCCTATATGGCAATGATCTATAAGGCTAGAGCTTTGCATTGGCGTTTAAATCATTTGGGACCTTGTCTGATGCCAAGGACCTTAGGTGAATGTACCGGATCCTTGCAAAATCAATGGACCCATCTGGAATCTGTTAGGTTCTCAGGCACTGCAGTATATGTTCGAGGTCTTCTTTTTTTCTTTTCAAAGTTACAGTTCTGCTTTGATCTTTCAAGCCATGATTTCTCAATTCATCTGAAAGTCACTGTTCTGTCCAGAGGCTTGTTCAAATGTTGCTCTCCTCAATCCTTGGGCTGGACAGAAATGCCATGAGTCATCCACTGGAAGTAAACTGGAAACTTGCACTCTGGTAAACAATGTGCTCGGTTTGATTCCGTAATGCAATTTGACCTCCTCTGTCCTGTTGGGTTTTTTTCCAGCTTAATGTGATTTGATTGGACAAAGCTGCTCTTTCTCAACAATTAATTTTTCCAAAACCGTTTCGCAATGTAGCCCGCTGATTGCATATTTGTCAGACCACTCTGTCTGATGAGCTGATTGGGGATCCAGTCTGGATGACGATGCCATTGTCTAGTCAATGTCACTCACAGGGGAAGCCTGTGGACTCTACCAATGGAGGCTGCACACCTGGTGAGCTTTCAGAAGCTGTAGTAACACCACCACCACATACCCCTGAATCAGTCTGTAGAGTGAATCCAGTGAAGCAATGACAGACGGTTCTTGAATCGAATCAGCATGGTATAGTACAGTAGCCACTGAAGTCCAATTCCCATTGTGCCATTCTGTGCCACCCTAAAGCTTTTCACTGCCTAACTGGCGTCTTCCTCCCGGGACATATCCAGGGATAGCTGGGTCGTGGGAGATGGTTGGGTCTGGATAAATCTATAGGTACCAGAGACCTGTCTGGTTTTTCCCCACAGATGTGTGGAGTAATTTGGGCTGGGTCCCGTGAGGCGGCCCTGTCACCTTGGGCCCAGAACTGTAATTCATCTTATTTAGTAGCATGTCCAGCCTCCTCCCACAACCTCCTCCCACAGCCCCAAAGCCCTGGATCGGTTAGCCTGGCTCCCAGTGACAGACACATAGCCTGGTTTGCACTCTACATGCCTCTCTCCAAACCTCTCCCTCTCTCTGTTTCTCTCTCTGCCTGTCTACAAAGGAGCTTTGTCCTCCGCAGTTCTAAATGACTTGCTAGAGGACAAATAAAATGGCCTTATTGCTGTAATAGGTTGGGCGCAAGTTGTCTTCCTTCTTACTACTTTCACCTCGAAAACTTCAGGACTGATTTCATCTGTTCCTCCATTTATTCCCTTGACCTGATTTTGTCCAGCTTCAGTTCAACCATTGCAAAAGCCACCAGGGTTGCTGAATTTGTATCCCACTTCAGATTTGAGCGTTCCCTATCAGCGAAAAATCATTATTCCAACTTACTGGAGTGTGACCTATCATTATCTTCTTCAATTACTAATATTATCCAGCTTTCATCTTGCTTGGCTAGGTTGTTTCAGGTTGCAGATCATTTGATTGTTCATTAAACCTTGTTGACAGTTTGCTTGATGACTAGATGAGGTTTTGGTTTATCTTTTCTCCCGTGTTCTGGTATCATTAAAGGCGATGGTACTGGAGACATGCTGTTCATCTAGATGATGCCTGTGAGATGAATGCCTTTAATGAGGCATTCAGCACCCAGGTGAGATGGTTTGATGTATGCGTGCTCCAGATTATCTCCAGAACCTCCTCAAAAGCAGACCATAAAAGCCCAGTGTTATAAGACCGGGCTCCTGGAGGCTGACTCAGGGCAGTGAGCGAAGACAGACGGCCGGCGGCTCGTCACAGAGTAGTGGGTGTCGGTACCGTGGATGTTGTGGATCAGGTTAAAGGCTCTGACCTTCACTGGCTCCTGGGTCACAGCGGGACTCATGGGGACTATTTGGTGGCTGAAACACAGGCCCACTGGGTGTGTTGTCTGTATTTGAACAAGTCTTAGCAGGCGCCCAGTGAATGAAAGCACGGGGAAAGCCATCACAACGACATCACCCCGCTGTGATGTCACCATGTATTGACTCGGCACCTGAAAAGCTTTTCAAAAGGTCTCCTAGTCTTTGGACTTCTGGCTCTGCTTTGTAAAACACACTCCGTTAAATGACCTTAACCACACCGAATTGTGCTTGCTGTCTGTCAACAGTGCAACCAGTTAGAGTTTCACTTTGTTCATTCACGTCCCCTTTTTTTATGCAGGCATTTGGAGGCAACACTTTCTTCTTATTGAGCTGCCGGCACCCAAGGGGGACCATTCTTTAGAGCTCCTACCCTTTTTCCTTCATTATCTGGCATATGCCGTTTTACAACTTCGTAAAGGAGAGAAAATCTTTTCACATAATTTGGGTTAGCATGACTGTCTCCGCAGACACCCCTGATAGGTGCCATTTGGCCACGTCTCTGCCTATCTACGAGGAATTCTCCCTGCTCTCACAATGCTGTTCTTCACAGCCGCTCCGGGCCTTGACAGCTCAATAGAACCAGTACAGCTGGGGCTGGCTAGAAGCACCCAGCGAGCCCAATCTGACCTGACAGTGATTCTAGAACACTGTTTGAAATTCAACAATAACAACAACAAATAAAACATGGAGTCGTGATGCAAACATTTTCCAAAAGCTATTTCACCTTAGAATGAAGGTTGCCCATCTGAATAATAAAAAAGTTACATTTTAATGCTGAGAGAGCGAAAGCTAACCGCAAGCCACTGAGTTGAGCTGAAACGTAAAGCAGTGGGCAGTTTTGTAGTTCTGAAACATGAAGCAGCTGAAGGCTTTATAGTTCTGAAACATGAAGCAGCTGAAGGCTTTATAGTTCTGAAACATGAAGCAGCTGAAGGCTTTATAGTTCTGAAACATGAAGAAGCTGAAGGCTTTAATAGTTATGGATCATAAAGCAGCAGCCAGAGTGTTATGAGAGACAGACAGCGAGTTGGGCTATTTTACCTATTGTTAACTTATTGCAAACACATTTTCTCCATCGAATAAACTGAGAAGTAAAACTTTTTTCATGGCCCTGTTAGTGTAACTATACATACGTTGCCATTGAATTTATTACACACTGGGGTGTGTGTAACATTTGGTTCAATTTGCTGCTCACATGGTATTAACTGTGCTGATCTTTTGCCCATTCTTCTTGGCCTACCAAGTGTTACCCCGGATTTATTTTTGCTTGGGGTCTGACCTGTTTGCCCAACCCTGTTGTACAGGAACAGGATTTTGCTGCTGAAATTATGATAAAAACATGGAGATGTCTACTGCTTTCTGTTTGTTACATTGGCTCCCCCATCCAGCAACTAAATTCATACATTCAGCTCTCTCTTATGCTGTGTTTTGTTGTACCCTGAGCCGGAGTGTCTGAATAACATTCAAATGACTGACTACGGCGTTGCCGACCTCCACAGTCTTCATAGGGAATGTATTTATTCTACATTAGTATTCCTACCGTACAGAATAATTTCAGGACTAAACAAAGAATGGAAGTGTGTGTGTGTGTGTGTGTGTGTGTGTGTGTGTGTGTGTGTGTGTGTGTGTGTGTGTGTGTGTGTGCGCCTTCCATATCCCTCTGTCATTGTGTGTTAGCGTCGTTTTATATGAGATATTGTAAAGCGCTGGTGACATTTTGCCGTCTCTGATGTGATCTGAAGGGGTTGATAGGTATCCTGGGGCGGGATGAAGGGAGGGGCTCGGATGGTGAGACCTCATACGTCCACGCTTCGCTCTGCCCTTTTCTGATTGGCTCAGGCTGCTGCAGGGGTCTAAACATTGTCTGTCTCTCTGCCTTTGACCCTCCCAGCCCCACCAGGAAACAGCCTCTACGTTCGCTCCTTCCCCAGGATGTAGGGCTGTGCTGCATGTGAGATAGAAGGCCCACGTGACAGGAAATGTCCTTTGGTCTTCAGAGCCCCGCTGCCGTCCTCTCAGGAATACGACACGATTTAGAAAAAGACAGGAAGACGTGGTTTTTCCTGACGCGCGGCCCTTTTCTGTCTCTGTTTGGCAGGTGTTCAGGAAGAAGGCCATAGAACTGGGAGAGAAGCTGTTGCCTGCATTTAAAACCCCAACAGGCATCCCGTGGGCCCTCCTAAACCTGAAAAGGTGAGTTGTGCTCACACAGCACCTGTCTGTCGGACCAGATCCACCCAGTCTGCCCACAGCTTCAGATCATTATTTTATAGCACTCACTATTCCCTGTACTGAAGCGTCACTCGTCAGAAATCAGAACAGGTCATTACCTTGACCTTGACAAAATATAACACGTCTGCCAAGCACCTTGAAACACCCCACTCACTCACTCTGCTGTGTTCGCAGGGGTAAAGACCAAAAGCCTTTAAAGATTCCCCTCACCCACCCTCCCTCTTGTTTCCCCCGGTTGCGTTAACTAGACAGACTATTGCAAATACTTCTGTCTCTCCACCACTTTGAAATGTTCTCCACTGTGATTTGATTGCATTGTGGCTGGCACATAAAAGCACAGTACTTTGGCGGAGCGGGCCTCGGCTTGGTTTATTCCATTCCCCTCGCTGACAGAATTGAGGAATGATGTCTGTGTATAGATGTTCAAGGCTCTGTCATTAATAAGTCCGTTTTTTTGCCAGCCCTTGTTTGGACCTTGACATACTTCAGCCTATTTGTATAACTATGCCCTCACGTAATCCCAGCCTGCCTCTAGATTGTTATTCTGTCTCCATCAGTCTGAATGGCCCCTGCTCAGCATCTAGACTACAGCACCCAGGGCTGCAAAGGCTACTTTACTGTTCCAACAGGAAACCTTTTCCGGACAATACCGGTCAGGCAAGGTCAAGAGTTAGGGTAAGGGCCCAGATAACAAATCTGAAGTGACAGTTTTTCTTGGATTGCCCCTTCTCCTGGACATCTTGTTCCCCTCGCTCCCTCCATTGCTGCCCTGGCCCAGAGCTCCCCTAGGGGGCAAGGTTAGCCGCCCACGTACCTCCAAACAAGTCAGAATGGAGCCTGGACAACAGAAGGTCAGCCGCTACTCTGCAGGGACAATCCTTTTTGGGGGATTTGTATTAGGTTGGGAAATTCCCTGTGTGTAAAAGCAGCGGCAGGCCTTGAAATTGAAAGAAGAGAGGAGAGTGGTGGCTGGAGTGGGGGGGACATGGTGAGGTGGAGTGGGGGGACATGGGGCGGCAGAGAGGGGGACAGGGGGCGGCAGAGAGGGGGACAGGGGGCGGTAGAGAGGGGGACAGGGGGCGGTAGAGAGGGGGACAGGGGGCGGTAGAGAGGGGGACAGGGGGTGCTTGTGGCTGTGCTCAGCTATGAGAAGAAACTGTTTTTCTGTTATGTCCTGTCTGCTGTAGGCAGTGTAGCGTGCTTTACCTCTCCAGTCCTTAGTTACACACCACCCTCACACTCAACCCTTCTGCCCAACGCAAATCTAAGAGCAGAGAGAGACGTCAGGGTGGATCATGGGTCCGTCATCAACAAATTCCAAATGAAAGGGTTGTTTTTGCCTTTAAATGTATTACCTTGTCTACTCTCACATTCCTTCACACAGCAAAAAAAATTATATTAGCCAGAAGGTTGAAAGATATCCCGTTGTTATTTCAGTGAATGGCCCAAGTCAAGTACTCTCCCCATTAACTTGTGGGGGACCACGTGAATACATATTTCACTGGCTAGACCAGGGCCCAGTTTGTCAGATATTAATTAAAATCCTGGTTGTCATGGAGATGGCCATGCGGGTTGGTGTAACAAATTAATTTCCTCTACTTACGCCTTCCTGTATGCATCACCACATGGTGATTGGAGCTGCTGCTCCCGGAACCCAAGGTCCCAGAGGACTGAAGGCCGCCTACGTCTGGCCCTCACCTACCCAGGGGCCCCTAGGGACCTCAACAGATTGGTGGCAATTATGAATTTACCCGCGCCATTGAACCATAACTGGGTTGGCTCAGAGCTCAGCAGAACTCAACGCTGATGTAATTTCTGATACGCTGAAGCATAGAAGCGAGCAAACTGGATTGCTTTTTGATATGGGAAAAGGGAATAGGTTTGCCAGAGAATGCAAGTTAATGCAGAGCTGGCATAATCTGTTTGCTGTCTCTAGACTACAAGAACAGATCACTAGCAGTAGGCAGCACCTCCATACAGTAGATTGTCAGTCAGTGGTGTTGTTTGTTAGCCGGAGACAGAGACAGGTTATCCCTCCCACTCATTCCCTCTCATTAGCGCAACGGCTAACAAGGCCGACGCTGTGTGCTGTCAAAATCCGCTGGGCTAGTTTGTGACTCATTTCCTTGTTGGACATCATGTCTGGCCGGCCCCCTTCGCTCTGTTTCTCATTGATTTACTTTGCCTAAGCTTGCTAAGGCTTAAAGGGGTTCTTCTGGGGAGTTTTGGCGTGTAAACTGTTTTCTCGTGTATGTTTTGAAGCCAATGGCTGTTTTTGCTACACTTGCTATATCTTGGGGTCTTATGTCTGGCTACATGGTCTTTAACTTTAAAGAACATGTGCCTCTACAATGTGTGAGGAATAATTGTAGGATGCTTGGTGCTGGAAGCATGTACCCAGGAGACTGTTTCCTACCGTATTCCCTTGGACCAGCTAGCCAAAGCCAAGTGGCGCGTTTGTCACTGAAAAAAGCTTTTCACATTGAAACTGTTTTTCACATTCAAACCCCTGTAGTTTGTCCTGTGAACCTTTAAAAGAATCCTTTTTCTAATGGTTCCTTTAAGAACCATTTTGAAGAACCTATTTGGAATAGTTTTTGAGAGAGTACGTTGTTCATATGGTTGTTTTAGTAACAACGTATAAATAAATTTTTAAAATACAATTTGACAAGGGTTCCACGGTTTCAACAGTTTCAAAGTCAATGATACTCCAAGAACCTTTTTCTTTTTAGTATGTACGGTGACACAAACAGAAAAAAATACATGCCTAAACTAAATACTCAAAAACAAACCATATGCCTAATGGCCACCAACCAAACCCAGCAGGCTCATGTGTTTTTCAAGCTGGCATTCTGATGATAAGTCCCCTAATTGGCTGTACCATTTCCATTGCCAGGTGCTAAAAGTGAACTTTGTTTAATTTGAGACACTTGGTGTACTGCTACCTCATTCATTGCTTTTACCAAGCATACTAACCCACATGGGTCATTAAAAAAACAAGCAGAGTTTAGTCATAGATAACTAATTAAACACCAATCTTGCTTCCATGTTGTCTGTGATTTAATCCTTAGAGTAGAGATTTTTTTTTTATGACTCTTGAGTCAACATTTTACAAAGAACTAGCAATATATACACACTGTGTATTTAAAGTAAAAAGGAAAGCAACAACGAGTTATCTGTGTTTTTCACTTGTCTGGTGGAGACAGAATATCATCTTGGGCACAGTGATAGCTCCTCACGTGTAACTGGTTTAGTCAAAATGTAAAGCAAACCTTCCTACATTCTCCATCAACTAAAGGAAAACATGCCAATATTGATTTTTCAGAAATGTTTGAACTTCTATACAATTCCACCACATGCTAATTGAAAGGTTGAAATATTCACTGTAAATACTGACAAACTATGACACTTGGCAACTGAAATCCTGAACCCTTTGAAAAAGAAATTCTCCAAACCAGAAACTGGTCATGAAGCAAAACCATCAAATTCACTGCCCAGCACCCAGGTACTTTGTTTTGCCGTCTTGGAAAAGATCCAAAGGACAACCTGTGACCCTCCTCTAGCTGAGAGACCAGCTCCTTTCAATAGTGTCATTTCTGTTCTGTGCCGACAGGAAGTCATACAGACACTGGCAGCTTTCTCCTTTTCCACACAGAGAACACTGATGTTTGAGCCAAGTGACTTTGAAGGTTTTAGAATACCATTCCCAAGAGTTCCCAAGTCAAGGGAACTGAACGGAGAAAAAGACATACAACTCTTTGAACCACCCCTTTAATGAGTGAAACAGAAAGAGTCGGTGCATTCAGTCACTCCTTAACACTGATGGAATGTCAATATTTATATCCTAGTTTACGTCCTAGTTGTCTGACAGCCGTTTGGTCTTGAAAGGAGACAAGAGCACTGACACCAACAAACATACTAGTCATCATGTTGCAATTAGCTCAGACCCTTTGTGTTAAGCAGTTAAATGGGTTTTCAAAGCGGCGTACCGGGAAAGGTATATCCAGCGCTTTTCAACAAATGATGAAAGCTACAGACTTTCTGAACCCACTCGACATCATCAGTCCCCTCAGAAGAGTGAGCTCACCTCAGACTCTGATGTTAATTGCTGGAGTCTGCTGAGGTAGATAGTGAGGCCCTGGTCATGCAGAGCAGAGTGACATGGTGAAGGTTCACGCTATTAGTGTTTTTAATGAGGAGGTGGGTCTGATACGGAGGCTTTCCGGCTACTTCTGCGATATGCACATCCAGCGTATTAAGGATGGAAGGAACCAGGGCTGACATAAACAATTGATTTTAATTACTCAGAGCAGCCGGCCACAACCTTGGCCCAGATAAGACCAGGCTGGCAACCCGTGGGAGCTTTGCGAAAACACGCCCTCCCTCTCCTTTTTTCCCTTTCATTCTGTCTACCCTTTTCTCTCGATCAAAAGTCCTTTGCTTTTCTTCTATTTTCTTCTGTCAACCTCCCTTTAATGGACCTCCAGTTGAACCTGACCGTGCATATCCCTGTGACCATGAAATGGCCTATTGCGTGGCTGTCTTTGAGCGTTCACTGAGGCCATTCATTGTTGTTAATAGACAGTGAAAGTGGCTAGTGTATGGCTATGTTGTTGAGCGGCCCCTTTGGTCATTGGAGAAAGAAGCCTGATGGTTCTCCTATGACCGGCCAGGTAACAGGACTCCAGCACTCATCATTAAAACGGTCTAGATTTGTGTCTTTTGTAATCTGCTTGTTTGTTTGTTAGCCTTTATTTTCATCCTTCTTGAATAAAATATTTTTATCTTACCGTTTACATTAAAAGATGTAACTGAGGAGTCATCAAACAAATCAACACCAGAGGGTTTAGAATTAATTAGCACTTTGAAACTGATTGTGTTTTTACTTCTGTTACACTACTGAACTTAATTAAACCTTTTATCAAGGGGGCAGTGATAAAGAATTTTTGCTTCATTACTAGATTTCTTTACATTGAATTGAATCAAACATTTCTTAATTCTTCCTGTTGAAACCTTTGGGTCTGTTATTTTCTTTCTGTAATTCAAATGGAAAATAAGTACTTTTATGATACAGTTTCAAATCCATTGAAGCCATTCATTTGAAACCTCAGAGCAATTACAAATGTACACAAGCCTTGAGGGAAACAAATAATAATATTTTGGTGAGAGTATTTGTTCTAGGAACGCTGAACATTGTGAGCCTGCCAATGACATTTGCACTGTAACTGGGGTTTAGACAGTAATGGGAGAGTATGTTGTGTCTGCTGTAGGTATACCAGACCGACAGACAGGACCAGAAGAGGCCTTCAGTGTACTGTAAACAGAAAATAACTGAAAATAACAGAAAAAACCTAAAACCCTGCACTGAAACGCTTCTTCTGATCCTGTCTCTTTCTTACTGCGGAGTTTACTTGGAATCAAAAAGGGTGTAACTTGGAACCCAAGTGTTTCTTCCAGGAGCCATAAAGGGTTCCCCTATGGGGACAGCGTAATACCTTTTTGGAACCTTTTAATGTTCTTATAGTCTCGCCCCCTCCAACTGAGCTTCATCCCTTCAAACACTTCGGACCGCCCATTCCTTTAAAGGTGCACTCCAGTTATCATCACTTCATTGAAATGCTCCTGGGGGCCCTTTGTGACAGGGAAAGCACTGCACTCTGTTTTAGCAGGCTACAATCGGTTGCCAAACTAAATGGGTTTTCAAAAACAATTATTTGTTTGCAAGGTGGTCTTTTTTTGTCGTAGTTGGAAAAAACATTTGAGTTGGCGGTAATATGACTGGAGTGCACCTTTAAACCTACAAACAAGTCTATCATTGTGTAACTCAGAAGGGGGCTCCTCAGGTACCGGAACTGTTTCTGAGCCCCATCAAAAAAAGACAGATGTCTGTAGTTCTTGATTTGGAAAACTTTTGTCAAGTAAAACTCTGGACTTTTTAGGTTTGATTATTGGATTCAACTTTGTACTGTACTCATACTGTTCAACAAAATGTAGTTTATTTACGTTACATCATGATGAATCTGTTTTTAAAAGTGACCCATAGGCAATGAATATTCTATATATTCTAATCATGTCACATGCATGTGGGGGTTCACTCCGGGCCATGGGCAGAAAACAGTGTCAAACTTCAGCAACCTTGTACTTTTATTTTTAATAACAGGGGGTCTGTTGTAGACACCAAAAGCAACCAGATTGATTAATAGGAACCACCGGGCTGAGCTCGCTATATACAAGTTTGATTCATGTAGTCCTGTATATACATCTATTATTTTCTTTGATTAATTCCTGTGTATACTAATACAGTCATCGTATACTAGTGGGAACGCAGCATGTCGTATTTCTAATATTTATTTGTCGGCTGCTCCATTTATTTCACAGTTTGCTCGGGCCTGTCGAAAGTGATGTTTTATCACGCTTGATTAATAAACTGTATGCTGGAAGAAAATGGAAAGTGGCCTCGAGCAATCTGGGCTGTTCCTGTCCCGCGTGACCTGCAATTTCCATGAACCTGATTGGTCAAGACACACAGAGAGCACGCATAAGCGTTGTGACATGAAGGACAGAGGAACTGGACATGAGGTGACATGTCATGAGACATCAGTCTAAAGATCCGCGTTCCTTTCGTGAATGAGTTTCTATATTTCTAAGTAAGTCAAGAGGCGTGTGTCACGGACACACGTGTTTGATATTTTCTGTGGCAAATGCACCACACGTCTGGACACAGTTCCTATGGAATCGAGTGAGACCCAAGTTCAGAGAATTTCTATGGACTCCGTTGGACTCGCTGGTGATAGGAGGCGTCTTCAGTCCACAGTCCCATAGAGGAATTTCCCTTGAGTCAACATCTGACTTGGTTTTCTTTCATTATTAATGCTAGCTCTTTGGTAGGACGGTTGTGTGCACTCTTCTTTGGCGTGCTGACGGAGCTGACATAACACTTCCTGCTTTCTATCTGTCCATTGTGTCTTCCGGCTTCCTGCCCCTCTTCACTAAACTTCAGACTGGCAGGGAGCTGCCCAATGAACTCGCCCCTCAGTCCAACGCTGAAATGTTCCCTCTGAACCCATTTCCTCCAGCTTATCGCCTCTCGGCAACCCTTCCTGTTCCCATTTATTAGGACCATAAGCAAGATAAAGAATTCTTGGGGTGGGGGGAATCACATTTTCATTGCAGCCGAAGCCTGACATTAACTTGACTTAACCTGCCTAAATTCAATTATCTGGGAAATATTTTGAGGTGTGTGTGTAACATGTTGATTGGTCAGGGACACACCATTGTGTGTTTTCTGTATTCTCATACATCACTGTCGCTATGGTTCCATTCTAATTCCCTCATGATTACAAGAATCTCACAGCCTGGTTTCCTTCAACCCTAGTCACTGATAATGTTTTTCAATCTCGTATCTTACCTTTATCCTGAGGAAAAACTAGGCCTGTATTGTTTTCTAAATAAGTCTAACAATATTGCCTGCGCCTGGTAGGTTTTGTGTTCCTTTAACTGATATGGAACCTGTGGAATTTTGTCCTTTGTAAATTTGTCCTTCTTGTACTGAACAGATCATTTTGAAAGATTATTTTTATTATCATACCATATGGAATTCCATGTTTTTGAAGCAATACCACTCAGTATCACATATCAACCAGCTGCTATTATTTATTTGATTGACCAAATGTCTGGTGACATTAAGAAAAACTCCGACGAACTAATCTCTGCGTTGTGTCGCGAGAAACCTCACTGAGCGTCTCTGCCGGGCCATGAACATGAATGATTATTTACTGTTTCTCCTTGTAAGGAGCACAGAGTGAAATATAATGGAGGGCCACTGCGGTGTGAGTCATTTTGTTATTCACTCTGGCCAGTGGGGTGGTGAGAAGCAGCACAAAGGGTAATGGCCTTCAACCCCCTCACTCTGCTCCTCAGAATGCTGGTGACCGCACGGCTTCTGTTGTGAAACCACTGATCCTTGCTGTGCATCGTGTCGTTCAGAAACACGCCGGCATACATATTAGTTTGTTCCATTTCTTTAAAAGGTTAACTATGATTGATATCCGGCTTCATTATGCAGGATCCTTCTTTTGGCGTCACAATAGCCTCATGAGTAATGCTGAGGCTGTATTTGAAGCCTACGCAAGTGTTTAGTGTGACGTTCATGTCCTTCTAAATTTAACCTGTTTAATATGGGCCGATTTTTTTTTTTTTAATTTTATTTTTTTTTTCATGTCCGGGATCAATTTGCTCCTTTCATTTTTAGACACAAGTACTTTACTTTAACCCTAACAAATATGATAATGCACATCAGAAATCAAACTCAGACTCTGCATCCATCCGTGTGCTCGGCAGATTGCTTCATTATTCATCAAATGAGGATGTGTTCGACAGGCACAGAGATAGTTATACAGTTGTGCTAACATTTGGGAGACTTTTGGAGTTCAAATAAATGCAAAGAGACTTGATGAGTTTCTGTTGAACCGGATAGACTCAAGTCTGCCTCCTGTAAGCATTAAGTAATTGAATGGTTTGGGCTCTGATGTTGCTAAATGAAACAAATAGGCCTAATGAAATTTGGTAACAACATTAAACAGTTGATTAATTTAAAATGTATTAAATGTAAATATAGTTTCTAAATATTGAAAGCCAGTATAACAGCACAATTTGTTTATCTGAGATTATTCTATTACAATGTAATGCTTAATCTTTCGGTGCTTAGTCTCTATGTCAAATTAAATGTGGTTAATTTCCACATTTGTAATCAAAGTTAATGTAAAAAAGCACTATACAGCTGTAAGACATGGTTTATACTAATTAGAGATCTTGTATTGTCAGGCCTTGCTTTTAGATAGCTATTTAACTGAATGGGAGAGTAGTTACGTTTCTCTTAAACATCCCTCAACAGGCTGCTTTCTCACTGTTGAAATGATGGATCCCAGCTTTAAACGTCATGTGTGGAGAGCAGACGTCGTTAGCCGCACTGCGCCGCTTTTCAACGGGACCAGAGAGCAGGGCCAGAAAGACCCAATGCCAAGCCTGATGAATTAACTATCATAATTAAACACTAGTCAGCCTCCTCAGGGAATAATAGCTCCATTTGATGTATGTCTTTTAGAATTCCCCTTTCCCCCTGATAAAATGGCAAGCAGGAAATTACTCTCCCATTTAATTGAACTTTAGTTAAAGCGGATGTCATCACACAAAATTAAAGTCTTCTTTTTTTGGCAGGAAATATTGCATCTGTAGAAGAGTTGCTCTGTGCGGTTCACTCTCTGGCCATGCAGTCAATCCTGAGAATGTAGGCGAGTGATTTGATTAATAAGCCTCGACTCAGAGTGGCCCAATTAGAAAAACCATTGAAGTTCTCATCACAGCGACACACCGCTTCATCTCGGGTCGCTTCATTCCCTCAAAAATGAATTGCTGCAGCCTGTTTTTTCTCTGGCCTGAGACAATGACACCAAAATGGCCTGAAGTGATGGTCAGATGATTGTTGCCTCTGGCCCAAAGGGAGGGGTTGAGAGAACATTAGTCTCATCTGTTAAACGTTGTACCTGCCAGTACCGGGTAATCAGATTTTGTTTCTGAAAATGTCTCACCCTTATTGGAAAGCGAGGAACATTTTGGAGCTAAGTTTTCTTTGACAGAAGCCAACCTGCAAATGTTAGTGGGTAGAAGAAGCCTGTGGACTGGGGAGAGACAGGAGAACAATAAATCCTAGCCTCACTAATGAGCTTCAGGACTCACGGACAGCTCAAGGACGCACGCACACACACGCACGCACGCACGCACACAGAAATACACACACACACACACACACACACACACACACACAGTCCAAAGGATGGTTACTGTCCAGAGCTGTAAGTCTCAGCTGCTACGCCACCATTTATTAGATAAAGGCCCCCAACTCCCACAAACCACATGATCCATCTATAGACAAGCAGATGACGTCTCAAGACAGAACATATACCACGTAAGCTCTTCCTGAGCCTGACACATGGTCTACACACATCACCAGGCCGTTCACGTAGGAAACCATACAGCTCATGGACAACATACTGGGCAGAAAATGGCACGAGTCATACCAAGGCAACATGTTGATGTATTGTAGTGGAGAGTGAGACGGCGGGTGAATTGGAAATGCTTTCTGTTCCAATGGGATGGAAGCTTTTATTTGACATTTTTGTAAGGACTTGTAACCATTTTGATTAACATCACATTTCACATTTTCAAGATAATGTTTAGTCAAATAATTTAGATCAACATTTCGATAGTATCTGAACCATTTCCCCCTGAGGGGTAACATAATATCTATCGTAGGGATTTAGGGTACAAGATATGCTAGTTATTTATGTTATGCTACATGTAATTGTACCATCCAGTAAATATTAATAACTCTTCTATTCATTTTCCTTTTAATGTTTTAAAGATATGTAGTCACCTCTCCCTGCTTGAAATGTTGAATACAACCAAGTTCTGTAGTTGTTAACCCCAGTTTGTCAACAGTCCTACAAGCGCCATGTTGTTCACAAGGTTCCTTGTTCATGTTGGACATCTGGGTGCTGTTCAGCAGAGGGTCTGGCCCTGTGGACAGCCCCCTTCTAGGCAGTAGCTCACCAGCAGACGGGCCTTGTCTCAGGGCTTCACCAGAGGAGACACTGGAGCTGGTTTGCCTTCAGTATCCCCACCTCATACCCCACCCAGCAACTTCAGTACCCAAGGACACAGAAGGAAGCTGGGATTTAGAGAATTGAATGAAGTCCTTAACTACGGATCTATAGAGGTGTGGAGCTATGAGCTAACAACAGAGAGCAGTGTCCCATATGCACGGTGTTGCTATACAAACGCGTGTACCTGACTGGAATGGAGGGGAGTGATTCCCGCTGTTATTTTTTTGTCCAGCAGCCGGTTTGGTTTCTCTCAAGGCCCTGTCAGGCAACCAGGTAATGTACTTAGACCTGTACATTTGTCAGTGCCCGTCACAATCTCTTTCCCGTCAGAGTAATGGCTCTGTGCCACGGCCGGGCGACAGTCCATCCAGGCTGCCCACGCAGCCCGGACCTCAGGCGGTAGTATCATACTGAGGTGGAGGTAGTGGGAGATGGATCGTCTCATTTAGTAAGAAGTTTCAACTTGGAGCGGGAGAGAGGTGTGAGAAGAACAGAGGTGGAGAACCTCCAGTTGGAGCAGTGTGTTTTAGTAGGGCTACCTGACTCCCTGTTCTGTGCCATACTGGGGAGAACCCCGGGGAGGAGGTCCTTATGATGCCCTCGGCTGGAGGGCACAGAGCGGTCCAGAACTGGAGAGACCATGTCAGACCATAATACAGCCAATACTTTATTGTTTGGAGCATAATGGTAGCTGAGTGTAGATGGTACAGTAGGTGTCTGAATCCACTTCCATCAAGGTCCTGGATGGATTTAGCAGGTTCACCACTGTCTGTTTACTGATCCACCTCCACTCACACACACCCTGATACACACACACACCCACCCTGAACCACCTCCACACACACACACACACACACACACACACACACACAGCCACCCTGAACCACCTCCACTCACACCCACCCTGATACACACACACACACAGCCACCCTGAACCACCTCCACTCACACACACACACAGCCACCCTGAACCACCTCCACTCACACCCACCCTGATACACACAC
>JACXGJ010001098.1:0-93763 GCA_016801105.1 Esox niger | reverse complement strand
GGGTGTGATGTAAGATTAAACTAATCTAAAGCTAGATAACTGTGGGTGGGGGGGTGTGATGTAAGTAAGATTAAGCTAATCTAAAGCTAGATAACTGTGGGTGGGGGGGTGATGTAAAATTAAGCTCATCTAAAGCTAGATAAACTCAGGTGAGCAAAAGTAAAGAAAAGCTAGAATAATAAAACAACTGTGTGTGACCCGGACAACTTTGTTTAGTAAAGTTGTTGATCAGTGAGTGGTGGCACAAGAATATTGATAGGCCTAACATTAGTGCAGTAGAATAAGTCCACAAATAGTGACAATCACAGACATAGCAGCAGAATGCCAGCATCAAGAGAAATTAAATAAAGCTTAAACCCACCATTATTTGTCAAACGGTATTATAAAGCAATCTGCTCTGGGATATCAAACAGCTAGAGTAAGATTTTATGCACAGGTAAGAGTGAAAGTTAAGCACCAGTCCAGTTTACAGCCTACACAGCACCATTTTTTATATAAACATAAAATACCAACTCTTTAATGTTACCTTTTTTGAAACTTTTCATTACAGCTACACTGTGTAAATCAGTAGACATGCCTGAACAGTCGAGTCTGGTTTAATATATTTGGGCACATTAATATTTGTCCTTCATTTCAACATGACTGACATATCAAGCAAACATTCATTTCCTAAATAACTGAAAGATAAACAGAAAAGCAATTTCTACAGACAGTACAGCCATATAGTATGTGCACTATATCCAGTCAAAAGGCTTATATTTGAATTGGGTGCATCAAACAGGTGCAATGGATGAGAACATAATTGGTGGACATTAAAATCAAAAACACTGCTTTGGTCTTAACCATACAGATGTTGTAACACGTTATGCAAAAAAGCTCTCAGAGACCCTCAAAATAAATGTTTCATGCCTTAGTACTCTGTTATTTAGCCATTTTCAGGCAATTCAAAATCAACCATTCCACTACAAATTGATAATTTACAAATATCAGCCAGTATAGGATTACCCACTAGCTACAGTACACCCACGTCCATTGGAGAAGTCAAATATACATCTCACCAAGCCTCACTGGTTGTTACCAAACTGCTCTCTCAACTAGGAAGCGCTCACCGGCACATACGCACTTCCCTGACAACCACCATGATTGCGCTTGCAGACAACTGTACATTTAGCAAGTACCTCATTAAGGAAATAAGGTACTCTTTGAAATGCATGCTGTTTCTACAGTCAATGCTAATATTAGACACATTGATTTATTAGCTTGCGGACTTCCTTGACAATTTAGAAAAAAGTTGCTTTTCTGTTTGTCAGAGATTAACATAAAAGACAACGGTGCCCCTATCATACACCAGCATGAACAGGCAAAATGCCAAACAGCGTTCTCCTGTATTTGTCAATATTTAGTGCGTAACAGACAACAACCAGCTGTTCTAGCATCCAAGAAACAAAGACATCTGCTGCAAGTTTAAACAACAGTGAAAGTCTTCTGAATAATACCAGTCCCTAATCTGTCTTTTAACCAATAAATCCCAAAGTTATCACAGAGCAGCTTTTCATGGTCTACATAACATTGCACAAAACGGAAAATCTTTCTAAACACTCGAAAAAACGACAACACAAATACCACTGCTCAATTCAATAATCAGAAGCTGTCCCAATGATAAAACATTGCATGATTTTTGTCCACTTTTTAAAAAGATATTATTATGTTCCACTTACAGTTGACCGGGGCAGATCTAGTAGAGCAGAAATTAAACTGGCTTGGGTCAAACATGGCATCTTATGACAGTGCAAACTGACTAATGTATTGTACTGCCAATGTTTGTCTTTTGAGGTTTCATAGTGGTATGCTGGATTTTATGCACCTGAGTACAATGTGTGTGACTGGAGCACCTGAACTCAATAATTAGTTAATTTGCGAAAAACATACAGTTGGTAAAAGTTTTACCTCAGGTGTCAGATCCAATATTTTGCCAATGTAATTTCCAACTTTCTCCTTAATGAACATGGAAATATAAAATGTGCTGATTTGGTATTTTCTGCATCCTTGTAGCTCGTTCTTTGAAGCACTCCCTTTCCCCTATCCTTGTGTTTCTCACCTAGCAGCATTATTAATGGTGATACATCCTTTTCTTGCTAGTAAAGTGTAAGAATGTTGTTTCAAGAATCAACAAAGCCAAAATATACACAGCATTTTCAAAAGTTGCTCTGAATGCAAGAACAACTCATAGGCGACTATTAGAAACGGTCATCATGGTAATATTGTCACAAAATTGCTCTTATTCCACTCCCCTATATTATAATTCAAACTTCTCTAATCTCACAACTAGATTCCGAGCAACGAAAGCACATCTCTGGATCTAAAGGTCTCTATTAAATTATGTGATATGTGTGTTTGTGAGTGCTAACAAAGTCGCGTTGATTGGAGGAACACCTTTTCCTCTATTGCCACAAATGGACCAGAGGTCCCCTGCCACACACTTGTCTCCTAGAGGTTTAAAAAAAACTCACAAAGGAAAAGCACTTGGCTGTGTGAGAGTTTCTAATTAAGACCTAAATGATCAGGTAAAGGGAATTAATTTAGCTCTTATTTAGGAACTACCCACGATCTTCATTAGCTTGAGAGGGGGAGCATAATCGAGTATGTCATGATGACCTGAGACCTCCCACAGTGAGTGTGTGTGATTATGCATGCAAATGAGTTTTTCGACTGTGACTGTAATTGATTCACAGAGCATTTGTATGTTAATGGACATTTTTGACAATAACTTACAGTAAGTGCCCTACGAGCAAATTAAATGTGTTCTGAATGTTAATATAATATCTCAAATGGGACCCAGTAATATCATGCCAAAAATGTGGTTAGATTTTTTCCAATTACAGCCCTTTCATGTTTGAAAGCAATTTAATTATTTGAAAAGCAATAAAAATGTTGAAAGGCAATAACAATGTGGTTGTAAACATGTTTTAATGCATACAGCTTCTATGTCATTTTGGAATGATCCGTCTTTATTGTTTATAATAAGTTCACCGGATTCATACGAGTTTCAAAATCACAGTTGAATACAATAGGAATCACAGTCATAAGTTCATTAAGAACATTTACCCAGGCTCTTTTTTCACATTTTGTTGAGTCTTGGGTAGTGTGCTAAATGACATATGAACACACGTTAAGTTCCGAAAGTAAGTGTTTGTTCATTGTATCTAGTGAGTTGCTTTCTAGTCTGCTTGACTGGGTCTCACCTGTGGCAGTTACCTCGTTAGCCAAGATGTCATTCACCTGTGTAGGCCCTGCCAGTACTTCCAAGCCTGCAAACAGTTTAGTTCTATTGACATTAGGTCCTGCTTTGAAAAATGATTTCACATGGGACAGAAGAGGCTTGTGTACACAAAAACCATAGTGCCAGCTGATAATGGTAGGGGGTACACCAATTTTTGTTTGTTCCAGTAGAGAAGGGGATCTTCTGATCTTGGGAGCTGTGCTTCACTGAGGTAGCGTTGGCATTTGAGATCCTTGTCTAGTCAACAGTGCTATCCGGCATTCTATGACCTCATACTTCAGCGCCTCAAGTTGGGTGTGGTCAGTCTAGACTTGGGCTGCCCTCATTGGCTACCTTTGTTCATACATACCCTCAAACATGTAAAAAGGTGCTGCTCCATTGCATTTCTGCTTCCTGTCTCATTTCAGAGTAGGTCATCGCAATGTATTTCTACTTCCTGTCTCATTTTCAGAGAATGTCATCTCACCTGCTCCTTCGCTTGGGTGCTGGTCTGAAAATATGTCAAAATGTTTCTTGATTTGGTGTGTATCATTCAGGCCAGAAGTATGATCAAAAGACTTCTGAACAATTAAACTCATTGCATGTGCAATACATATTGCGTGCCTGACATGCAACGTTTTGGCGCATGCAATCATATTTGAGGCAGGCAGGTGTCCACATGTCAGCCGTTAGACTGACTGCCGCCACATTCTGGCGGTAGTCTGTGCTTTGGCCTTCTTGGTCTCCTGGTATTTTACAGTCACCATTGCCTTTAAAGCCTGGATACAAGCACTTCATTGTAAAACAATTGAATTGTTTTAAGATAAAACAGAAGACTATCCATCCAAACATGCACGCCCGCCTTGTAAACAATGTCCAGTTTTGGATCAATTCCCAGACACCCTTATCTTCCAGTACTGGAAATGGATGTGTGTCTTTAATTACCCTTATGACCAAGGCCTCATTCAAAAGTGACCTAACTTTAAACAACAATGTTAAAGAAATGTCATCCACATTAATGACTATGCTTAACAATATAACAGTATGAATGAACATGTTTAGTAATTGATCTGGGCTGGTTAGTGGGAAATTGACAGATGGTGCATTCTCATGGATTACTCGATAATGCCAAAGTATCAATGAAGTATTATTGCGGTAAACAAGCTCTTTACGGCCAAGTAAGACCTTGTGCTTCAAATTAAATAAAACCAAACAAAACATGCC
Source organism: Esox niger (assembly GCA_016801105.1). Classification (NCBI taxonomy): domain Eukaryota; kingdom Metazoa; phylum Chordata; class Actinopteri; order Esociformes; family Esocidae; genus Esox; species Esox niger. Next base: position 89,280 of record JACXGJ010001098.1, on the reverse strand, counting down.
CTGTGAGAGGATGCAGGTGATTTTGATATAAAAGCAGACATCTAAGCCACTAAACTAGTTCAAATCCCAGTGGTGCAGTTTCTTGTTTTGCTACATCGCTTTGACTTTATTGGAAGATAACGATTCAAACTGTTCCAAAACAGGAGATAACCGCTTTCTTGGAGGCCCATTTTTTTGGGGCAAGACAAAAAAAAAAACGCTCAACAATGTAATGCTTACCAAATCTGCTCCGAAATGTGAAACATTTCAAAAATCCCTCAAATATACAAAAATACTTAACTCCTTGAATACACTCAATATTTAGTCCAAAAAAACTCCACACTCCCTTGGCAACCAACCACCTAAAACCCAAGTTGTTTCAGGTTGTTGATTAATGGAAGCAAAACTGACACTCCAGGTCAAAACAATCGCATGGGTCTACAGACTAGCAAGGCCTCGTTGGTCATCGATCACGTAATTCTCTGAAAACTATACAAGCCTCGTTGGTCGTCGTTAGCAAAAATGACCTACCGTATCTGACAGACACCTTGGGGCCTTGGAACCAGACGTAACATCACGAGTGGGTCGTTTTGCATCACTTTCTCTGGGGAATTTTAGCGGACGTACATGGTTTGGATTCCGCTTGTGGTTATAGCCGACATTTTCAGGAGACCCCTGGGGACGGTATCGTTTGAATTATCAGTATTGAGTTCTATTAAACTCAGATTTAATTTGCTGATTTAATTTGGGAAGAGTAATGCAGCAGTTAAACAAAATGGCTGGCATTAGTCTTAACATAATTGGGAGAGAAACAAGCTTTATTTGTGTGGCTTTTGGCTACTTCCCTCCAGCCCTGCGCTCGTTTCCTTATATAGTGAAAACATACATACTCTGCTCAAGCAGTCCACGCCCTACGCCTGTTCCTTTATGTAGAATTCCACATTATCGGTGTTTGGCAACAGTATTAATAACAGCTCCGCTCACATTCCCACACACGCCATGTTGACCCATCGAAGAGAAACTTAATCAAAGCAAACAAAAATAGAAACTGTTAATTGCTTAAATGATGGAAAACATGAATTGCCTAACTTGGTTGACTTTGTTAGCTGAGCATGACGGAAGGAAACAGTGTTGCCTTTCAGCCAGTCTCTCCTGGCGAGGTGAAACCGGGGGAGCTGGGAGCTGTCACACTGATAGCTTGGAGGAGAAAAGGGGGGGGGGATTCTGTCTTTTCTTTTATTGGATTAAATTTAGTTGACGTGTTTCTTATCTGCAGGCTGGCAGTCAGGAAATTTTCAGCCACCGCCACCTATTGAGAGACCTTTTTTTCCCTGTTTCCATCCCAATTTATATGCTATAAGAAAGAATTCTCCAGAATGTAATTTGAACGGTAATATGCCACAGCTCCTGAGTGATTATTGGCATATGTTTTTACAGGCTGCTTTTCTGTATCCATGTGAGAATGGAGAACACAGAATAGCAGTGTACAATATACAACAGTGCTGAATGGTCAAATGGTCTGAAAGCGGATTACGTATTTTGGAGGAATCTGTTTGCATTATTGACCTTTGGCCACTAGGTTGTGTTGCCCATGGTCTCTGGAGTGCTGTTCAGATATTACCTCTAACTTGTCCTAACAATGCCCTCATGTCCTTTGTGTACTTGGTTTCTTCTTTCTTAGGTCTCTAATCTTTGTCATTCCATCCAGGTTCACACATCTCATTGCCTGCTTGAAATAAACTCCTTGTGAAGGTAGTCTTGGGTTAAACAAAACCTCAATTTGTGTGTAATCAATTACTTTGGAGACAGGGCTCCTTCACGGGCTGCTCCAAGACTTTGGAATGCACTACCACAATTCTTCAGTGATTTCAAATCTGCAGCCATCTTCATCCACCAAATCAAGTATCATCTGTTCAAACAAGCCTATCCCTAGCCCCAGCTCCATGTTGTTTGACCCACCCACCCCTTTTTGTTTTGTTAGCTTCCATTTGTCTCTGCTTTATTTGTAGATGTTTGTAATGTATGTATTGTAAAGTGTCTTTGCATATTTGTAAAGCGCTTTTTAAATGTAATTTATTATGATTATTATGATTATTATGATTATTATTATGATTATTATGATTATGATTATTATTATTATTAGTGATTAATTTTGCCTGACGCGATCAATAAAGTTCCTCACAGTGTATACACCTTTCAGTATGTCTTTCACTCTGAGATTAATAGAGGGCTCGCTAAATCCTCTCCGGTCATCCGCCCGAAGATTTCCTTGGAAAGTTTGCTCCTGTCTATTTTGGCGAAGAGAGAAAGATCAAAATAAGCGAGCGAGGGCGAGGATCGTTGACAGGGATTCGGGAGGCGATTTGATCTTAGTCTGCCTCGTGGACCCCAGAGAGGCTTGCAGAGAGGGCAGTAAAGTATCATTTGATGATCTGAGGTGCATTTAAAAAAAGACGTGTCTGCATTGACAATGGCACTCAGAGTCAACACACGATTACCTTCTGAACTCCTGAGCTGCTAAGGGCAACATGATCTCACACCTGATGCCATATTTAACGTTTGGCTGAAAAACAGTAGAGAATAACTACAAGGATGCAGTCAAATATCCAACTTGCCCTCAAATGTATAGCCACCTTAAGTAAATACGTGACCTAGCAGCCATAGAAAACAGTGTGGCACTGGAAAGTCATTAAATAATATCTACAGCCTGTAAAAATTGTTATCAGTTTGAGAAATAGCTTCCGGGTAAAAGAAGATATAGAGCTTCTGTGAGGCAGAGATGTCACCATTCAATTAAATACTGGATTTAGCTACAGTATTTACACTGACACCACACTGTTTGCAATGCAAAAAAACGCTTCCTGAAAAGAAAAAAGAAAACTGAGAAATGCTTAAATCAATAACAAAATCAGTCAGCAGTGAGATTCTGAAAACAATGAATAACTTGATTGAAATATTACAACAAGGTTATGTAGTCTGAAAATAAGAATATCAGATAGTCTTTTTTGGCAGTGAGGACTGGACCACTGTGCCTCTGATTCAGAGTTGTCCCTGTTCACAATCCACCGGGTCATCTTTGTCCAAAGCCAACCTGGTTGTGTTGGTGATCTAGTCTCTTCCTGTCAAGTTGTGCTGTCGCTGGCCACTGCCCACCTTGTCCCACTGCTGTATCTGTCTAAACCTCGCAATACTCGCCTACAAATAGCCTACTGACATTTACATTTCCTCAGGAGGATCTGACCTTTTGCACCCCATGTAAACACTGTGATTAGTTTGAACTCCCTGTTATGAAAAGCCGAATGACATTTATATTTACTCCTGAAGAGTAGGTATTTTCTTGACCCGGTAGTCATTTGAACTTTGGAATGTTTTGAAGGATTTAGCCTTAAAATGTCATGTACTCTCATAATCTCCAACCCCCACCGAGAAGGACCAGTTAATCCCCGGAGCCCAGTTCCTCTCTTGGTTTCTTCCGAGTTTTCGGCCTCTCTAGGGTATTCCTCCTCCAATGCTGCGGTAAGGAACTACAACCCCCAACATGCCATTCTCTCCATTCCCTCCAGTCGTTAACGACAATGAATCTGAAGTGGCAGACTTCTTTCACTGACGCTCTGAATGTGTCTGCAGAGGAGAAAAATCGGAGGAAGGAGACATTCTATACTTTTCTCAAATGAGAAAATAACACTGTTGTTATGGCACAGGCCACAGGGTCAATACATATTTACATTTGAGTCTGTACAGGAAGTCAACTGCATCGGTATTTTGGTCCAGATTCCGAATTGGCTGAGATGAACTGCAGCTGATAGTTGGTATCAGAGCTGTGCCGGTAACAACATTGCAGACCTGGTATCCATGGGAAAATGTTTTAAATTCCACTGTCATTTGAATCAACACCAACTTGGCAGCAAACGAGCGATGGGATGACTCGATCATTTCATTATAATGACAATAATCACAGCGAAGACCTAAGGTCTGTCCAGAACCCGTGAATTGCTGGCAGCAGTGGTTTGATTGTTGAATAATGGTGGAAATTAAAAAGTCATTAGAGTTAATTCACTGAAGGAGTTGTCACTGAGAACCACATTACCTCCTGCATGCTCTGTTGTCAGGTCCAAAACCTGATAATGCACAATCATTTTTTGTACAGTAAAAACAATTCTGGTAATGCTTTAAAAGCGGTTAACATAGCATAGCCATTAAGTAACATAGCTGTTATTTACATTTTAGCTTATCGCTATGGTGTGAGGTGTGGCTTCAAATGCAGCCGTTTTAGATTTGAAACATGCGGGGAAACAACAGCATGAGGCAATAGAGTCAGTGCCTACCGCGCCAGGGTTTTCTCACAACTTTCCTACTGGCTAATGGAGGCCAAGTCAGGCTGATAGATCCACTGGCACTTCTACGCATTTGGGCAAAGTGTCTGGAACAAGATTACTCCTCAAATAAGCCTTGATTTAAAACCACTCATGGGCCAAGCTGAGGTGAAGGGTTGCGTTCATTTTCCTCTCCCCAAGTTATATCGTGGTTGTGCGATTACCCATGACACTCTAAATCAGCCTGCCACATGGCTGCATGAATGCCCACCATGTTTCCATCAGTAGTCTGGACAAATTGTTCTGACCCTTCGAACCAACGCTATTCGCCATTAACCTCTCTAAAACAAAACAGCCTGGCAAAACGTGTTTGAAATCCGGCGACTAATGAATGAGATGGGGTGTTTTTTTCTTAAGCTTGCCATCTCAGCTTGCCCTCCTCAGTGTCGAGCAGAAAATAGTTTGGTATTTCCAAGCCCTTGGGCAGTCTTCTACAGTAATGTGAAAAAGTACACCCCCTGGAAAGATCTAAGGTCTTATGTGGGCACGAATGTCTGAACTCCGTTACAACCACATTTATTGATAAAGGTAATTTCATTTATAAAATCATGCGATTTTGAAATCGTTTATGCAACTAAAATAAACAGTAATATAATTTCCTTTTATGGAATAAGTTAGTTCACCCCCACCTTAATCTTCACAAAATAGATTTTCTTTTGAATGAGGTATACCAAAGCAGCTACAAATGATCAGAAAATCATTAAAAGGTAACGTGGGAGGGTCCAGCCTTCCGAAAATGGTCTTAACCACGAGTGTGGCAACATCTTGCCAATGTCAAGGCCTCTCAGAGGTCCTCACAATAGAAATGTAATATGCGGTAGGAGGACTTAAATCGGGCCATGAGCGCAAAAGAGCCCCCAAAACAACACAATTGAAGCATTACTGTAAAAAGTGGGAATAGATTCCTGTAAGAGACCGATAGGCAATTAAAAAAATGACTAAATGAAGTTTTCAGCAAAAGGGGTCAACACCAGTCATTGAGGCTAGGGGTGTACAAACTTTTCACTCTCAATGAAATTGCTTTTTGAATTTCAATTAAGAACTGATCGCAAAGTTGAATCTTTCAGTGTCAGTTATTAAATTAGTTTACCTTCGTCAGCCAATTGTTTTAGAGGAAAGATTTACATATCCATTATGTCCAACTATGTACAAAAATACAACTTTCCTGTGGGTGTAATTATGTTTTTCAGAATGTGGCTCCATTAATTGACTGTGCAGTCAGGCATCAAATGGTTACATCCTTTGATGTGGTTAGTGGATATGCTAAACTCCAACGGTTGCCAGACTTGGAAGTGTTGTCAACCACTAGCTTGTGAATGGAACTTGGAAGCCAAATAAATCTCAGAAATAAAACATTGACCAAAAGTACTGTTGGCTACTGGATGCTTCAGCACAAAATGTGGAAAACGAGGTCTCCCTGAAACAGCGCATTAACTCAGTCCTGTAATCAATAGGTTTTAATGCAAACTCTAAGGTTCAGTCCAGATTCAATTATTGCTCCTCAATCCCTTACACGGCTACACCAGTCTAGATACGTGCTGAGATTTAGGCCGATGTTCAACTCATGTAGCATAGTGCCCTACACAGCTGACTTTGCAGTTTTCATAGGCATTTTCCTAGACATTTGAAAGATCTACTTGTCAGCAAATACACAGCCCCAAGAATGAATCAAAAGCTAAATAATCCCTCCGCTCACTATGATGTCACAATAGCAAGTCGGCTTCATTTGCCTCCTCCAAATGGGCCTCGAAATGCTTGTGAGCAATATTTATGAAAACTAATATATATATATAGTTTTCAGTGAGAGAAATATTGAGTGAGAGAAATATCGATTAGCAGCGCTTCACAGGTGCCCTGAGTGGAAATGTAATTTAAAAAATAAAGGATGGGAGCCAACGAAATGTCATCACACCATTTTATGTCATGTCCACCTATCATCGGCAATGTCAAAATTCTCAAATTCAGCAATGTAGATTTTCTGGTGCATTATAGATCTGTGATCCTTAATTTTTTGCATTGGAATCTGATTTTATTGCCTAATTTGCTGTATGTGTGCCTCAAATTTTCATATGGTGTGACATGTAAGATATTGTATGTAATGGGGTATACTTTTCTTAAGAAACACATTATCAATCTTTATCATTACCATCTTGAGATACAGCTTTTCCTTGTGAAAATTATTTACATTTTGTATTACTTTTCTCAATCATCTCACAAAGTCAGACACCTGTTCTCAATCTTTCAACACCGCTCCAAAAAATTAAGGGAACACTTACATCACACATCGACATTTTTTAAAGATCAATATTGTGAAAGTCATCGAATATAAATGCTGTAACAACAGTCAATGGAAACCAAAATTACCAACTGATTGATGGCTGGATTCAATCTCGCATCAAAAATCTAAGGAAGCAGTTAAAATCACAGGCTGTTCTAACTTGCCTGAATTTTATTTTAGCTCATAATGTGACTCAGTATGTATGACCCCCGTGGGCCTGGATGCATTCCTGAGAACATCTGGACATGCTCCTGATGAAACGACGGATGGTGAACTGGGGGGGTCTCCTCCTAGACCTGGATCAGGGCATCAGTGAGCTCCTGAACAGACTGTGGCGCTACTTGACTGCGTTGAATGCACCGATACATAATGTCCCAGAGGTTCTCAAATGGATTCAGGTCTGGGGATCGAAAAGGCCAGTCAATGGCATCCATGCCTTCGTCATCCAGGAACTGCCTACACACTCAGGCCAAATGAGGCCCGTCATTGTCCTGCGCAAGGAGCCCAGGGCCCACTGCTCCAGCACAAGCTCTGACTATGGGTCTGTAGATTTTATCCTGGTACGTAACATTAGTCATGGTATAATTGGCTAGAAGGAGGTCTGTGCGACCCTCCAAGGATATGCCTCCCCAGACAGTCACTGACCTACCGCCAAAATAGTCATGCTGCAGACTTTGACGTGTCAGGAGAGTGGGCCGCCAATGGTGTACTGCCTATTCTGGTGTTTTCTGGTGAATTCCAGTAGAACTGCACGGCGCTGGGCTGTGCAGCACAGGCCCCACTTGAAGATATCGGGCCCTGATGCCACCCTCATAGAGTGGGTTGCTGACAGTTTGGATAGAAACATGAACACCAGTAGCCCACATGAGGTCATTTTGTAGGGCTCTGGCAGTGCTCCCTCAGGCACATCTTCGCACAAAGGAGTAGATACCGGTCCTGCTGCTGGGTTGATACACTTCCTTGGCCCTGTCCAGCTCTTGTGTAATGGCCCGTCTCCTGTTATCTTCTCCATGTTCTTGAGACTACTTACTGTAAGACACAGCAAACCTTGCGACGCCACGTATGGATGTGCCATCCTGGAAGAGCTGGACTACCTGTGCAACCTGAATGGGCTGCATGTACCGCCTCATGCTACCTGCAGTGAGAAGGACATTCGCAAAATGCAAAACTAGACAAGAATCAGTGAGGAAGGATTAGGAGACCAATTGTCTGTGGCCACACCCAGCAAAACCATTCCCTTTTGGGGGTTTTCTTGCTGTTGCCTCTCCAGTGCACCTGCTGTCACCTTCATTTGCACCAAAATAAGTGACACTGATTTACAATCACTTATGCTTTCCAACTGGATGGACTGATATCCCTGAAGTTTAATTGATCTGGTGTTATTCTGTGATGATAAACTTAAGTCTAAACTTTGTGAAATGTGCTTGGACATTCACACCATATGGGCTTTTTCATGGTCAGTTGAAGTGATGAATTGCAAGAATCTTCAGTACGTTCACATAAAGCAGAATGTCCTGAACAACATAGAACCATTTTTAGACCAACTGAAATTTTATGCAGTTGGGTTTGACGCATGGTACCACAAAAAGGCCATCTCACATCAACCACCCAAATGTGAAATTTCTGAAACACAGACGTCTCAATACTTTTCAAATCTATTGTATACTTAAGAAGGGGTGTGGAATATGATGAACAAACCAGGCAAAGGGCTGTTGTTCTAAGACACAATACAACAGTTCGTCTGGATACATTTATACCCATTGGTATGGTGTCTTATGCAATAAAGCACAAACCCCTGAAGCACATTATTGCAATTATTGAAAGTATACAGATTCATAAAGTACATTGGCAATGTACCACAAATTATTTACATTACTAAAAGATATGTTATTCAGGACTAGGAGCATTTCTATTCTGAATTACAAAAATCTCAGTGGTAGTCAGTTCTGCATAGGCTGGCATTGAATGTCCCACGACATGTATGTGTTATGGTATTGATTCCTACCGGGCCATTAAAGACAATGAAATGTATGCCCTCACAAGCACCTGTATGCCCTTTACAGAGCAGGTGTTCTGAAAGCTTCCATCATGGACCAGTAGCCATTCCATGGTTTATAGTTTTACAGATCTAGCCCATCTGAGTGAAGTCATCACTTGATTAGGCGAATCAGATGAGCTAGTTCAGGTCAACAACAAAAATGTGAAGTCAGACGGTCCCACAGGACAGGTTAAAGAACCGCGGTGCCAAAGCACATTCGGAAATGTAAATGCATGCATTTCTTCTTTTCAAAGAAGCTCTGAGTAACACTTCTAAGTACAGATTGACCCGACTGTCAAAACACATAACAAGTGCAAGGTACTCTGGAAAACAGTGTTAAGGATTTTTTTTTAAATGAAGCACAACACAGCCTCTCTTCCAGCTCGTCGGGACAACCAGGTCGCCCCCTGCAGGCCAAACATTTCCACCAGGGTGGTGATGCCCTTTTAGAAGGTAGAGATGAGCAGGATACCACAGGAGGCCACAGTCAGTAACGGCATCATCCGATCTTACACCTGATCTTATCTAATTGAAACAAACATCCAAACCAGCCCACCAATCCTGGCTGAGATTCAGTACAAGAGCAGCTGACAAAGTGCCTTTCAAATGAGATTTTGTTAAGGCACATTGGGATCGCTTTTGTTCCTATCCTTCTGACAGACACGATGCACGGATCCTCGCAAAATGCCCAAGCTCTGCTCGTACGGGTGAATGCAACGCGTGAACGAGTTTTTCTTTGTGCGCACGCGCTTCTATCTATATGAACATACTAGCAGCATTTTGAAATATTTCATGTATCCTGAGGGCCTTTTGTCACAATTTCGCAGTTATGTAACGATCACACATGCACACGTTTAGAGTAAGCATGGTGCCATTTGTCAAGTTGTATTTTCTCCTGAGTTCTAACGGGAAAAGAGCATGACACAATTGCATGGCTTTCTGCACTCAGAGTGCCTACGGAATTCACGACTTTAGGTCCAAGAACCTGGACGAGTGTGGATGAGATCACCCACATCACGAGAGCGTGCTCTAAGAAATGCACTAATGTACATACTTATGCATGCAGGCATAGGCCTACTGAGCGCGCGCGCGCGCGCGCACACACACACACACACACCACACACACACACACTTTGGTTTCAGGTAAATACCAACGGCTATGTGAAGCAGTGAGCGAGGATAGAAACGAACGTAAATGACATTTAAGTAAACACAGTATTTCATCTTTTGCCTGTAACCTTCATTACTCTGATAACCAATTCGACATTGTTTTAAATATAGATCACAGCGGTCTAGTGATGCTTTGGAAATGCCAGAAGAAAGCTTAGCATATCAAAGGTGTCCTTATCTAAACCTGTAAATGTGAGATTTAAACCGACTGTTTTGTCTCAGCGTGGGAAGACTGTCAGGAAAAGGTAGATATAATCCCTGCATCTGAAGAATGGTGCCTCAACGGGCTGTGGTATCAGCGCTAGCGGAGAATAGCTAAAGAGTTGCTCCACAAATGAACGGGGTTTTCTGCAGGCTTGGTGGTGAATGCCATCTAGTGGAGAAAACGCATAACACCCACACTTGGCGGCAACTCTTTCAGCACACAGCCATTGATTAAAAAACAAGTTGACTGTAAAAAAACAGTAATAAAATTAAACACAATTATAGCTTCTCAATGTTAATTTAGAAGCTATAATTACCAGTTAACTACCAGTTAATCCAGAAGTAAACGAAAATGCCAATGTAAATTGCAGTGCGTACAGATATTACATTAGGTATTACACTTGCATTGTTTCCCAGTATGTTTCAGTTGATAAAGTATGGTCCTAGCAATGCGTTGTGGGTTAGATTCCCACAGGGGGCTAATATGAAAGTATAGACTTGACTACTGTAAGTGCTTCTGGATGGGTCTACAAAATGACGGAAATGTAAAAAAGTTAAAGTTTAAAATATGTTGTTTCTGTCTAATGATTAACCAAAGGTAATTCCATTGTTGATATGATTAGATATCAACTCTTTCATCATGTGGCGTAACCCTAGACATTAAAACTTAACAGCTGAACCTAACAGCTGCTAACCACAATAACGCGTCTGTTTAGTTTTATCGCACCAGGACAACTTCACGGTTGTGTGGTCTAAGTAGGCTAAGAATGTGGCAAAATTGCGGTTGGTCTATTACAAAGCTGCACTGTGGCCACAGGCATCTCAAGTTGACAAAATAATACAAAAATCGGAATGTGTTCTCGTATTATGCAGGGATATGATATGACTGGTATGTGGTTAGTTTTTGCAAAATACGTATTGAGTTCACTTATCCAACTCACCGGGGACAGCAATGCCTGCTAAATCATAAAATGACAATGGTTTTTATTGAATGTATTTGGGTAACACTTGGGACACTAGAAAGAGTTGACGATGTAAAAGTTGATGGATGTAAAATCAACATCTTTATAATCTCTTGAAGCGCAGAGTTACCAGAGAAAATGCTACACAGATACTTTTTTTCTGTATTGAGGGAACAATAGAAGGCGTCCATTTAGAGAAACGCCATAAAATATCTCAAGTGAATGCGTGCTGATAGAAGTGGTTATCAAGTCATACGTATGTCAAAGATCGCCATCTTGTGGGTTTTCAGTGATACAACACCTTTTAACCAATTGACGGTCAAAACCGAGTAATTATAACAGACTAATGAGCAGACAACCTACATTTGCAATAAATGTTGCATTCAACATATAAACTTAAGTTATGGAAAAGTGTGCTTAATAAAGAAACTAAATATCCAAAAGGGAACATGATGTGCAAAAATAAAAGCCAAAACCTTTCATAATTTCTTCATTGTCATTTTTCAAGAATGATCCTCCTATAGAATGAAAAGTGGTAATACATCCTGTTTACACATTTCTTAAAGATTTTCTAAGATGGAAAACTACTAAGATTCCAAATGTTACATTTATACACTTGGGCATATCATAGTGACATTTACACAATGTTAGAATATATTTTTTGCTCAATATCTGTAGGTCATTTTCTTTAAGTATAACATTATAACACATAACATAGTCAGAACCACAACCTTTTAGCTTGTCAATGTAAAGTGACACAGGACGGTCGTGATCCTTCATAGCTGTCATACAGTCTACAACTGTACATGAGCGGGCTTGAAACAAGGCCAGCTATTCCACCGTGAGGTCACTTCCTGGAGGTGACACCCGACATGTTCCTGACTGCCACCCTCAAGGTCTTCAACCCAGCTGGATGCAGATGTGTTACCTATGTTTACTGACCCGAAAATCGCTATGTGAAGAAAAAAAAAGACAACGACAATCCAGTGAGAGTGCTGAAGAAATACACACCGCAGACAGAGAATATACACCTGAGACAATATGTGATCGCTACACAATATGAGAGCGATCACATATATAGTAGCTAAAAATGAGATTCCTTTAAAGGTAATCATTGGCTGCCACTTAAATGTATAGTCATACGTAGCTCCAGCCTCAGCTAGCTTCACACCTGGGAAACATGTTTGTCCTGAGGTGTGAACAGATAAGATCAGGTCACAGTCCGGACACATTTCACAAGGCAGGTTTACACAGTGGTGAAATGTCTCAAGAATTCTTTGAAGTGAATGAAACAACACTGATCCCAGACATTTTTGTGGGGGGAAAAAAACAAAAAGGACAACACGTTCAAAACACAAAGACACTCCTATGTGTTCTGTGCATGCAGAAGACAAAGAAGTTCACAGACAATTGTGACATGTTTACAATCTACCTACTGTCTTTCAATCCGCATTTAAAGATGTAACGTTACCATACTGGACACAAATACAGAGCGAAGATAATAGAGGGTTGTATTCCAAAAGACGTAAAACAAGGCGAAGGAGAAGTTTGCTGCCTTGCAATGGACAGCTCTTTTTCTCCCCTTGCTGGCGTAGGTAATCAAACCGGCCACCATCGGGTTATTCGGGAGGCTTTACCTCTGGACCACCAATAAGTTAACATCCCACAAGTTTTTCTTTTGTACTCATTGAATATTACAATTAAACCACACCTGTGCTTTTGCACTCAGTGTTATCTGCTGCAAGGAGTTCCTTTGCCACCGATTGAATGGGTCCATTATGCTTTCCCTTGTGTAGCTTTTCTTTGATCCAGAATCTCACTCAAAGAAACACCATCACTGTTTGTTCGTGGACAATATTTACAGTGCATGACAATATGCAGTATCTATTGATATTACTGCCGGGATACAAAAGGGGAAATGCGCGCAAATATGCTTCATGAGCACCTGTGAAATGTAACTAATGACAGACAGTCCCCATTGATAAATAGAGTTGACCCCGATCGCTTGTTCAGAAATTGGCAGTCCACTAAAAAAACAGCCATTGACAAGGTACATTCCCACTACGGCCTCAGTGTAGACATATAAATACATCAAAAGCCATAATACAGAGACACTCTGCGAGAAGACATCCATCAAGACCAGGTAGAAGTTTCTGTCTTCTCTTCAGGCATGTGGCACTTAAAATGTTAGTGACTTTATACACACAATATACAGTATAAAAACAACGGTCACAGTCTTCATAGTAGTTGAACTTTATGCTTTATAGGAATGGAGGGGATTATTTCCATTTCAAAAATATTCATTTTGGTCCGATCTGTCGTGGTTGTTGAAATAGAATAGGTTTAGCTGTTTCTGTTGTTTTTAAGTCCCTCTCTTCCTCTCAGGTTGATCATGGCCTGGCACACATTACATTGCTGTTTCCTCCTCGTCCTCACTGGGTCCACGGCCTCGTCAATCCCGACCATTGATGCAATCAGGGATCTGAGAGGAATATGGTTTGGCAACATATTCCCAAGACATGGACTCCATCTGCTTTATTGGTTCGTTGACCAATCAGACGTCAACAGCAACTATGAGACCATCCAAACCAATTTCGATCCAGTCAGAGGTGACTACGGCTTTGGCTACTATGGTAACAATGACAGTTACCTGCCAGTACTGACCAATCCTAAACGGGAAGCTTACTACTCAGTGGGGGATATCAGAAAGGAGAATTCTTGGGGATTGCCTGAGTATGTCACTCAAAGTTACTACAACTCTCTGAAATCTGGGGACAGAAACAGAGACCGGATCATTGTTCGGGTTGTCCAAGCCAATGGGTCAAATGAGTTCAGGTTGGACAAGGTCTTTGTCACACAACTTTATCCACTGAATGACAACAAAGCAAATCTGATCGATCCAAATCACACGTACTTGGTTACCTTTGACGTCTTACGAGAAATTCAAACATTACAGGTGCTAAGCAGAAGCAATGACACGTTGGCCGGTTTGGAGGAGTTTCTAACACAAGCGGGCTATCAAACGTGCCCAACGCCAGAATTCCGTGTTTGTTCTTCCAAATCCATTAGATTCCAAAAGCTTCAGATGGTGGACATTAAAACTGAGGACGATTGTGTTTTCCTGAAGCTTGATGTTCAACCGGCCATGAACGGCTATTCAAAAATGAGTTGGAGTAACCTGCCAATGTCGGTCATGGACCTTAACATGGTGGTGGCGCTTTTCAAAGATGACACTAGCACAAACATGTTAGCCAAGTTCCCTGTCGGAAATGAGACGTCTGGAACCTCCGACGTTACCGTGGCCATAAACTCTGGCCTTCAGGTCAGGCTCCTCAAACAGAAATCTCTTTGGGATGTAATGGAAAGAGAAATCTGGAGGGGCGCTGAATTTGACAGTTCATTTGGCTTGATTCCAGTCAGCCTGAAAGGCTACGATGCCAGTCTGCAGCTGTACACTAAAGATGGCTATGCTTGTGGTCGGTTGTTTGTGATGACATCTTTCGCTGACTGGAAGGAGGTGTTTTATAAATCCTGGGTAGGGTTTTACTCGGGAAACAGTGTAAACAGCAACAAATACTACACCTTTCAGTGGGCAGTGTCGTTTATCAAACAGCCTTGGTCAGAGGAGATACCAGAGTATGACGTCTATGTTTATGAGTCCAGAATGGCTGTTGCACCAGGTGTCCAGGCTCGATTCATGCTGTCTAAATACAATGAAGTTGCACGTACGGCAGCCTGGGGAAGTTAACCCTAATCAAATTCAGAGCATATTGCAGGTCGTCAGAGGTAAATCTTTCTAGAAAAAGCAGTCCATGCTTGACTGAAACTACTTTTCCAAATATCTATGTTTTGAAAGCTTCTGACCATCACTATTTTACTTTATTTGGCTTTCTTGGTCCCTTAATAATAATGCTAATTGTGATTTAATGCACGTAAACGTCAATGCAATACCTTCTGCAAATTAACTTTCAACTACATTTTATAGTTGATAACACATTGTAAAAATGCATGCAGTCACATGGAAATAATGCATTCAACTTTAATGATATTTTAAATAAATATTATACACTTCACAAATGTTGTTTCAGTTTTTAGTGGTGCATGTTGCGTGTGTGATTTACCCTGTGTATTGTGCCACAAACCAAAAAGCTGTATACTTCTATTTCAAGTAATATGCACTTGAATCAATATTGGTTCAGTGTAAGTATACACAAACCCTCTTTAAAAAAATATATTATAATTATTCTAAGGTATATAATCTTAATTCTAATTCTTGTACTATTTTGTGTACTAAATTACATCAAAAGTGGTTCCAAAAAACATAATTGTACAGCTTTTCTGTTTTGGGGCTCCACAGAAAGAGTAAGCTAATAATCTGTAAATGTTTTCAAACCATAACCTGAAGTAGAAATACTTTTTCCTATAAAAAGTACAAGCCAATTGTTTTTCCAACAGTGGGATACAAAACTTTCCTAATTCCAGTGTACAGTTTGAGGGGCCGACCACTGTGTAGGGAAACATGCAGCAATCTGTGGTCCGGAATCTACTGTTTGCTTAACTTCCCACTGAAAAATCGAAATGCTTCTTTTAGGAGGCATTTCAAGACTGAAATTGTTGAAGGCATTAGCCTTTGTATTCAGGTTCTTTAATCTGATGCACAAAAGAAACAATTTCAATACCTTTTACTGAGGCGTGGGATTGCTGGAGTGCTGCAAAGATGGTCTTGCTTATGTGACATTCTTTAATCACCACACAGGAACTCTGAAGCTCTGCCAGTGTCCATCAGGTTTAATTCCCTTCTTCGATTGGTCACTTTGGCCAAGTGGCCAGCGCTAGGAAGAGCGTTGGTGGTTTCAAACTTGCTCCATTTATGAATTCAGGAGTCCCCTGTGTTTTTGGGGAACTGTAATGTTTTAGTAGTGTGAACGCTAGAGACAATTTCATCAACCCCATGGCTTGGTTTTGCTGTGACATGCACTGTCAACTGTGGGACCTCATAGTTTTTCAAATCATGTCCAATCAGGTGAACTTACAGCAGCTGCCTCCAATCAATATTTAGAAACAATTTGAAGATCAGTGGAAACTGGTTGCATCTAAACTCAATTTCAAGTGTCAGCAGGAAGTGTCTGAATACTTATGTAAATGTTTTTTATTTCATTAGCAAAAATGTCTAAGATTGATTAATCAATTTTAGAACAAGGCTGTAATGTAACTAAACGTGGAATAAGTGAAGGGGGCTGAATGCATGTTATCTATATATGGACCTTTATGTGAAAAGTAACCTAAAATCCATCCAGTGTCTGGAGTTGCCTTCAGCCGTTAATGCATGCTTCCTTTGAAATAACGAACATTAGCATCAGCTACCATAAAAAGTACAATATCGTCGGGACAGTCAATCATGAAATTTAACTTCAAGTGAAAGATCAAGCTAAAGCAATTCACAGTTCAGTTTTAAAACCTGTATTACATGTTCAGGAAATGTGTGTTGGTAGTTGTGAAAATCTTTATAAAAAATGAACATACCAGCAGCAAATAAGACTCAAAGCAGCAGAGCTATTTTTTATGAATAATTTATTGCCAGTAGGAAAGCGTGAGCTAGTGGCAGTATTCAATAAAAACCTTAACAAGACCATAGCATTGCTCACACACACACAGACACCTGAAAAAGTCATGTGTCCATGGATAACTTTGCACTATAAATATATTGGGTCCCATTTTTGTGGTGGAAAAATAAAGAGGTTCCAAAGTTGCCATTTACAAACAAACAAATAAAAAATAGAACAACACAAGAATATGCAGTCGCTCATCGAAGACCCTTTTTGAAATGAGCAGGAGACAAACTTTTTACGGATACATTGTGTTTTGGAAAAGCAGGGCTTTTCTCTTTTTAAACAAGTTTCAGTTTTCTTTTCTTGTGAATGAAGGAACAATAAGGCTGATAATGTCACACACCATTTAACTTGTTGTTTTTTTTCTCAAAAATAAAAGCATAAAATATCTACAAAACCTAGTAAACCTTGAAATCAAAACTGTACATTTGAATTTACATTGAAAATGAATGAGGATTTGTATCAAAAATCAGTTTGCACGGTTTTACCTATACAAATACGGACATCACCATTTTGTCTTTTCAATTTCTGTGTTGACGCTTTTTTTTCTCACTTGTACATCTCAATGTGCTTTTCTGTCAGACATTTCATGTGCATGATTGACATTTACCTAAAGCAACGGCACAGCCAACTCAAACAGGGGTATTTTTCCAGTACTGCAGGAGGTGGGCAGATAGGAAGCTACAGGGTCCAACGTTCTTAAATTATATCTATGTAGAGAAACTTCTGCCCAGCCAAGCAACCTTCACAGAGTAAGACTAGTCTCAGCAACCAATCTCAACGCCCCCCCCCCGGTTTAGATCGACAAATTCATTTTCCTGGGTGTGTAACGTGAAATGTGTGTTCTGTGTACAATACATGGAGGGGGGGGCGGGGGTTATGCTAGAGGTGTGGAAGAGGTGGGGAGGGGGCGGGGTTTTCAGGCACTTTTGTTTGGATCCAGTGTCAGACTTCAGTGTGCTGTTGGGAGTCCAGTGCGGGGATGGCCAGCCGCTCGAAATGGCCCTCGTCGCCGCTCTCGTAGTCGCTCAGCATGACCTCTGACTCCTCGCAGCACGCCGACATGTCCGAGCAGGAGGCCGTGGACGTGTACAGGGACAGGGACATGTTGTCCAGCGCCGGCGTGTCAAAGTCCCCCCGCCTGTACCCCATGGGGTAACCGCCCCGGTAGCCGGCGGCTCCGCCCAGGGTGGACGCCGGAGTTGTGGTGGCGTTGGTGTCGGACGCGGAGCCAGCGCCGCCCGGGCCTCCCTCGGCGTCGCTAGGGCAATGGTGGTGCGGTAGGTACTGGTTAAGGCTGTAGAGCTGGGGGAGCGGCGGGCGCCGGCGCACACCGGAGGCCGAGCCGGGGCTGCCGGGGCTGTCCCTTCGCGGAGGTTCGAGGGTGTCGTAGCGGTCGCCGTACTCTGGCAGCAGCGGCGGCGGGGGCAGGTCCTCGTGGGCGTGGAAGTCCTCGGGCGGCGGCGGGAAGTCACTCTCGATGTCGTAGCCGCCGGGGTAGTAGTCGGTGTCGATGGCGTTCGGGTCGCTGTACAGGGGGGCCGGGGACTCCACGACCTCATACTGCGGGAACTCCTGGATTCCAGGAAGTTGAACACTTGGCATCCAATCAGATGTGTCCCAGTGGTAGCCTATGGGACAGAACGCACAGAATTATACACAGAATTCACCCTATGCCTCAATCGAAGCACCCTTCTAAATGACAGTAAAGATTACATACAATTACTACACCAGGATTAGGTTACGGTTATGAACCCAGAACATGCAAGTCACAAAATGCTGAGGGATATTGTTAAAATAAATCAAATAAAAAGTTCACAATACTCTGTCAAAATCCATGCACAAAAAGAACATTGTTTTCTATCCTTGTGGGGACCAGAAAACCCATGGTCCTTATCTCCTAATCCTAAACCTAGTTCTTATCCTAATTTTAACATTGCCTGCCTTTATGCCTGAATCTAATCTAACCCCTAAGCCCTTTCCTTCTAAATGTTTTTTTTTTTTTACTATACTAACCCTGAGTATCAGTTTTACACTACACCTAATGCCTAAATGTGAAATAGCAGTTTTTCATAATGGAGACCAGCTACAAAAAGATTTGTCAGGTTTTACTATCTTGTAGGGACTTCTGGACCCCACATATATTGTTAAACCAGGACCAAACCCCCACACCCACACAATTAAACACACACACACACACAGTGCAAACAAAGTGATTAAGTGGTCGAATGCTCAAAACAGATTCACTTTCCTTCTACATTTACTGAGTGGTTTTTACGCTGAGATCGTTTCAAAGTGAGCGTGAATGAGATTAGTGATTTTCAAAGCACTGTTTCGAATGGTCCCTTTCAAGTTGGCTCTAAGTTGTCAGTGAGACACATCAAAGTAAACGGATAATGCTATACAACGTTGGAAAGCTGTAGTTACTAGGGGCAAAGGGTACACAACAATCCTTAAAGGGGGGACGCAAGGGACTTTCAGTAACGCTGATGTGACAAAATTAGACCTTTTTGAAGCACAAACTAGGCAGCACACAGTAAGTTCAAGACAGTTTTAGTTAAGAATCCATGTTTAGTTGGTAGCTTCTGAAAACAACGTCTGAACCAAATGACGTGTAAACATTACCGGTCTCATTTTGTCACAGCATCAATTTCATGCAAGGGATTGTTTGTTTGGTTGACAGTATGGGGGGGTGAGGGAGTGGGAAACAGCACTGGGCTTCAGGCAAACAAATGACAAAACGGTCACCTCTTGGGTTCTTGAGATCGTGAGCCAAACAAGACTCTTTAGTCGAGGCGAGAAAGGCCAGGAGAGAGGGAGAGAACAAGTCAAGTTAAGAACCTGAGAAAATGGTGAGCCCCGAACAAGGTTGAAAAGAACACCACTCTGAACATGGTAACAAACTAACAATACAAACACTCGTGCCGTTTTTCTTAAACAGTCAACTGAAGGGAGTGGGAGTTGAATAGAACGTCTTCTGAAGGGTGTCCTGCTGCTCTGTTAATTAGCCAATCGTGTGATAAGACCCAATTAAAATAGCAGTTGGACAGATGCCAATGAGATGAGGGATATCACTGGATAAGGAAAAGGCATCCCAGAGGCCAAACTCGTCATCCTGACACCTAGGATGGAGCATGAACTACCAGACCTGAGTTCAAAAACTATTGAAAACAATATTACCGGCAGCATACTTTTTTGGATGGAAACCAAAGGGCCGCTCGTTCACATCCCTGAGCCATTGTGCCTCGAGCAAGGCACTTGCTCAAATTCCTCCAATAAGAAAAAAATGTCTGCTTAATCTCAAATATCAATACTTCAAATGTGTTCACTGAGTTTTTCTGTTGCAGTTGAACAAATGGACATTTCCAAAATCCAAATCCCTGCCCACTTAGTCCTCTGGCCAGACGAACACAGACACTCACATGACTTAAAAGGTTTCAAATAGCATTTGAACCCAGGTCTGGCCATTTGAACACCAAAACAAGGAAACAATCACAGATGCCTAAAATGTAGGTGATAGTAATAAAAGAGTACCTTCTCCTTCCACCGAGTCAACAACAGAGTTGACAAGGTGGATTGCCGTCACTATGGAGGCTTGTGAAAGGTAAGGTGAGGAAACACATGATAAGAATTCTACCATTAGTACAAATGATTTGGAATAAGAAACCCCCCCAAAAATGGGAAGTGCATAGTTGCTTTAGGAAACACCCAACCAATGTTCGAGAAACGTTTTCCCCACCACAATTCAACTGATTTCCTTCCCGGTGTTGACTGAGACATATGGGGTTTTTCAGTTGGGAGGGGTGTCGGACAAAGAGAAGGACAGGGAGGTAAGTACTTAGACTGCATGATATTGAAGGACGTCTACATTGGATGTTTGGGTTTCCATGGTTGGTCACAACACAGTGAGGGAACGGTACATGGTGGAGAGGGTGGTCTGGTCTTATGTGCGAGGGAACAGACAGCAACAACATACGGTGATGCTAGGGGTTTCCAGTATGGAAGGAAGGATCAGTGAAATTCTCAAGGAAAAAAAATGCCTTTCCACTTATGAAACCAAAGTCATAATTCCCTAACAACGAGGTTGTATATCTGTGATGCATAAATCTATCCGAAATTCAGCAGGTTTTAACAGTTCAGGTTCAGGGTAAGTACAGATGAAGGTTGAGGTGATTGATGGTAAACATTCCGACGTGATCAGAGGGTGGTTATGGGAGAAAAGCCATCATATGTACTTTATACCCTCGCGTAATGCTCCTCGCTGTTTTCTTGAAACATCCTGAGGCTAAATTGTTTCAGGAGAAGCACATGAAAAAAGAGAGACAAAGAAAACAAACAGAAAGGGACATGCAAGTAAACAAATGAAAACAACAAATCAAGAGACTAGCATATTTTGATGCGAATGTGCTAACAGGCTAATGCTATTTCCCACTTGTTACCTCAGTGGGCAAGCCTGTACATGCCTGTTTTGCAGCTAGATAAGTAAATGGGAGTAAGAACAGAAAAACACAAGACAACAGAAAGGCTTTTTTATGCCTGGAGAATCTCGAACAATATTCACTTCGATCGCTTCCTTCTGTACCAAGGTGAATGACGACTTACAAGTTGGCCCCTAGTTAAAACCGTGTTCTGGGTCTGTGGACCGATTTGATCCAAATGGGAACTGAAGCCCCCGCAGCAAAGAGGGAGAGAAAAGAACACATGGCCGCCATGTTGGCCAATCACGGCATCCAAAGACAGAGGGTTAGCATACAGCATGTATTCAAGTCAACAATAGCCAAGGGGCCTCGCTACTTGTTTGACAGCACAAGACCTGCTGTCAAACAAGAACCAAAAATGTTTAAAGCATTCCTCACGTGTGCTTTCCACTGCAAACATGCAAGAGCCTGATTTACTGCTTTGAAACTTTCATGGCTTTGTTTATTACAGACATTGGTCTACACAAGCAAGGCTAAAAAATAATATAGTTGGATATCTTTTTAGTAAAAATACTGGTTTGCAAAATAACCAAACTTAATTTGTTCACATGGTGTAGTTAATTGATATGGTCAACGAATAAGGATATTTATTAATAAAAACAGGCGGCAAGGTTGGCCATTTCACATATACGTACCGTTGTCATCACAGGACTCAGACTGGAAAGAGCTGAGGGACTGGACCTCTGACATACTGCCCCTGGTGTTGTAGTGACAGGCACTGTCTTCTACTGGCTTCTTGGTCATACAAGGATCCAAGTCGACTACTTTAGCTTGAGTAAAGAGACGCACACCCAGACAAACAAACACAGACAGTAAGTAGCAAGTACACATCCTGTAGCATAGGAATGAAAGAGAGCTTTTGTACCTTGGCTTTAGTAACAGACACTCATTTCTGTAAAGGCAATTCCACAAAGAATCTTAAAAAACCTGGATTACAGCCTTGCCTCAATTTAGCAACTCCTAGAGAGCTTGTGAGAGTTGAACCACTCGGAAGCTGATTGCTTCATTCTTTTCTGCTTATTCCAGTTTCTTCAAGCCAGAATCGATGCGGAATTAACACAATTAACTTGTAGAGCACAGACCTGCCACAAGGAGTCGCTAAAACGTGGAAATGCATGCGTATTCGACATCCATCCCTCCAACTCACAGTGCAAAGCCAATTTACACTGCTTTTTGCAAATACATTTTTGAAACAAGAATCTGAAATAAAGATCATTGAGTAAAGTAGCATTACCATCATAATCATAGTCCCAGCTCGGCTTCTGAATGGAGTCGCTGTCAGAGACTGAGTTTGACGGCGGCGGCGGAGGCAGGTTTGGCGCCACGCTGCACACCGCCACAGTCTTCCGGTGTCCGTGCGCTGTGTCTGGGTTGAACGTGCTGAACTCGGGGTGCTCGGGGATGGCCGAGCCCTCGAAAGAGTTGCGGTCCAGGTTGTTGCGCGAATCGCTGGGGATGCTGGGCGTGTAAGAGATCGGCCGCACAGGCACCTGCGGCGGGATGTCTGAGTAGATGTTCTTGCTGAGCTTGACGTCGAAATAGGGCCGCTGGAGGAAGGAGTGCGGCGCTCCTGGGTTGCGCTTGTCACCGTCGGACTTGGACCTCCTTTTGCAGACCCTCTTTCGGATGACCACGAACAGGAGGACCAAGAGGAAGATGGAGGCCACGAAGACCACGATGCCGATCACTTCTTCGAGGCCGATGTTCCATGAGGTGGAGACAAACTCGTTGCTGACCTCGGAGCGAAGTTCACAGAGTCGGCCGCCGTAGCCCAGGGAGCAGTTGCAGTTGTACGAGCCGTATGTGTTCTGGCACTGGCCGCCATTGGAGCATGGATTCTTCATGCACTCGTCCACATCGCTGAGGCATCTGGAGCAACAACAAGGGAGGGTTTAGAGAACACTGCCAATGCTAGTAGTATGACAAGTGTGCCGAAGCGAAAAATAGGGTGTTCGTAAGCTGTTTTAGCCGCACTTACCTGTCACCCTGGAATCCCAGATCACACTCACAGACGGGACCGTCCAGACTGTCGATGCACTTCCCACTGTTTTTACACGGGTTGTCTGTGCAGTATGGTCCCACCTGGCAACTGCAGTGGAAGATAAACGGAAATAAACCAAAGCGTAGTGACAAATGACCTCACCACTTCCTGATCGTTCGCTGATTCGATCCATACTTCATTTTTAGAAAGAATTGCCGATATGCGTTCACGGAATTTAATGCTGAAGGAATGCTCGATACCCATTTCCCACAGATCAATGGTTCCAGTTAGTTTTTTTTTTATCTACAGGAGTCTAGACTGGATCGTCATTTCAGATTGAGCTGATAGATTGCCGACATGTGTTGCTCTTGATGGAAAATCCTGAGGCCCGGATATCAGCGAATTCGTTTTTAATGGAATGATGGATTTCGGAGTGAAAATACAAAGAGTCAATTCTACAAAACATGGCCGTATGGAATACTTTTGAGAACATGAAAAAATTCATCTAACAACTAAGTCCCGCATATGCTACCTGTCTGCATTATCGGGCACAGTCAGACATATCCGAGCTCACAAATACTCAATTCTGTGCTTATCCTCAAACGGCCGCCATGTTCACAAAGGTGTCATTTTAATATCTATTCAACGAACAGGTCTGTACCGTTGTCCGGAGTACTGCCCACGGCACTGGCAGTAGAAGTCATCTTCGCGTGGAACGCACGTGCCACCGTATAGGCAGGGGTTGGAGACACATGGACTGATGCCAATCTCACATTGAGTGCCCATGAAGGAGGCCGGGCACTTGCAGAAGTAACCTGAGGAAACCGCAGAGAGTGTGGGAGGATCACGTTAGGCCATTGTAGTGTCAAATTCATGTCCTCCCTTGATCGGTGTTCATAGGAGTCAGGATATAGACTTTGACACCAGGAAGCTGTGTGTTAGTTTATGGACTATATGGTTAGAAAACGTTTCAATTGGATGATTGTGATTAGTGGTACGCTTTAGCTTTGGTTAAAGAAGCAGAAGTTTAGAGCGTCAGGTCACAACCATCGAATAACAAAATGTTAAGGATATTCCAAAAACAGACCAAAGTGGCGTTTTGTACCTCCGTGAGCCAGTGAAGAGCAGCTGCCGCCATTAGTGCAGGGGTTGCTGGAGCAGCCGTCGGAGGGGGCCAGGGCACACCCGGGGGTCACGTCCACAGCGTCTTCCAGCAGAGCGTGGGAGCGACGGGCTTTGGTGTTGAGCGGCAGCTCCTGGCCGTTGAGGGCGATGGCTTCCACGCAGCCCCGGAGCCCATTGGTGACAGGCAGGCTGTGGCGGCCGGCGGCTGAAATCGCGTGCTGACGCACGTGCCCGCCAAAGTAGACGCTGTTGTCCAGGTTGAGCGTGCGCAGAGTTCCGGGCGCTGTGCCCGAGGCGGCGTGCACGCGGTCCAGGACCAGCTTGGCGTAGTTGCCGTCCACCTCGAGCGTGACCGTGTGCCAGTTGCCGTCATTCACCTGGGTGCTGTGTATTGACACGATGCCTGGGCCACTGCCACAGTCAAACTTATACTGCAGTCGGCCGTTCACAATCTGACCAAGGGAGAGGAGCTGGTTAGGTACAACGTAACACCAGACACAAGCCCCTACCTTTATGCAAAGCGAAATGTGTAGAACTAAAAGGGATTTGCTATACAAAGCCATTTCAATCTGGCGAATATGGGGCTAACAGAACTTGCTTATACCTTGAGCTGCATCATGGGAGGATTTGTCTCGTTCACTAGTGCAGACTATACAAAGGTATATTTTTATATAAGTCTTCTAACCACCTTGAAGTATTACTGTACTTAGACATAGACAGGTTGTGGAACAATGCATTCCAATAAGGAGTAGGCTGCATCCTAAACGGCAACTTAAAAAGCAGTAAAAACATTTTGCACGTGGCCCTGAATGTTCCACTGATCCTCTGGTACTAAGACTCGGATTCCCCCTGGAGAGGAATGTGTGAGAAAGCGCTTTCCGCTTCCCTCCCAGGGCTCCTCAAAATAGTTCCCTGCTGTGTGTTGTCGCACACATAGCCAGCCACCGCATTTCCCAGAAGCCTTTCACGGGGGGGACCACCAGTAAGACAGAAAGGGTGGCTCCCAGGGGAGGTCCTGCTTATCAGGCAGTTTTCTACACGGGACAATGCGGGCTAATGGGGAGAATTGCCAGGGGCCGCTGAAGCGGTGGATGCTTTGAAGAAGTAGGGTAATAGCACTGGTACAGACCGAGAAAGTGGGCTTCGTTTATTGGGCTGTCATCCCAATGCCGGGGAAAAAAAGAGACATGAAATTAATGAACGAAATGAATCGTTTTCCGGCTCTTTCTCGACTCACCTCGAGGATGCTGTAGTCGGTGCCTTTGGCGTACATGACGGTGGCGTGGCTGGAGAAGGTCCTCAGTCTGAGCGAGAGCTTCATCTCCTCCTTGTTCTCGTTCTCCATCAGCCGGTACTTGACGTAGCCCAACCCGCTGAAGGTCAGGGAGTGGCCGTCTGGGAAAAGGACGTATGGATAAGAGCAGCGGAGCAGGATGAGAAGGCAGCCAAAAAAAGGAGAGAGAGGCCGTGAGAAGTGGGAAACGAGAGAAAATGAAAAAGAAATGTGAAAAAGATAGGGAGGGAGAGAGATAACTGGGCAGGTAATTATAGATAACAAGGATCCGCAAAGAAACGGAATATACAGTAGGTTCGTATAATCATCAGACAGCTTCCTCTCATTATTTACATGAAAGAGAACAGAGAGAGAGAGAGAAAGAGGAAGAGAGACAGAGAGAGAAGGCCAGAAAGTCACATGACGAGATGGTGCGAGGTGGGTGGTCTTACCGGAGCACTTGCCCTGCTTTCCACCATCTGGACAGGCACAGCTATACTTGGCTTCCTTCTGGTCTGCCACGCATTCCATGCCCTCTGGACAGGGGTTGGCATCGCACAGCTTGTTCACCATAGGGCATTTGCCACCTGAAACAATAAACCGGGGTACATGAGTCAAGGAGTTGGATGGCATGAGGCCGGTGGGAGGTGTGTGTGTGTGTGTGTGTGTGTGTGTGCGTGTCTCTCTGTACCTTCGCATTGACACTTAGCCGTGCGAACGTGCCGCGGCGTGACGAAGCTGAGGCGGGCCGTGCTATAGGTGGACATGGCTGCCTTGTCCAGGCTGACCACCTCGTCGCAGAAGCGCAGCGGGCAGTCCACGCCGGCGCAGAGCTTCTTCACCACGCGTACGATGCGAACGCCCGTCATATCCTCGATGACCGCTGCCGACGAATTCAGCTTGCGGAAGACAACCTGAGGAAAACAGGGCGCGTGGTTTTTATGAACACCGGAAAAGACTCGGAGGCTTTTAAGAAGACATTAGTTCAGGGTTAGTTGGACTCTGCTAAATAAAGCAAATGTCAAATCAGAACTACAGTCCTGCTGGTGAGCTTGCTGGATGTCATTTTAGCATATGTTGCCTCAGAATATCACGGGTCAATATTCTTTAACAGTTTTCATTATTAGAATCCAACTTCATTAGTGAATATACTGTAAACAGTTATTCAATTTGGCTCTCCAGTTATAAGGTGGGAAGAAGAAATTAAAGAGTGCAATATAAAAAGCCTGGTTCTGTGTTATGCTATAGTTAATATCACAGTTATCATCATTAGAATGCATACCACAAGTACATAGACAACTGGTGTTTTTCTAAGTATACAACCCTGTGGGAGGGATGAACACAACGTGGTTTTAATGGTTGCTACCTCCTGTGGCTGGTAGGGACTCCCAGACTTCTCCAGAGCCAGCAGGACGTCCAGGTCTCCTGTCCCCTGCTCCGAGGGCTGCAGACTGACCAACTGCACCTCGCTTCGTCGCACGCCGGCGATGTTCCTCAGCGCCCGCTGAAACGTGCGCCAGTAGTCCCCGACGAACTCCTCGGGCGCGATGGAGGCGAAGCGCACGGCGATGGAGTTGTCCAGCGCCTGGCGCGTCGCCTGGCGCACGTGGACGTTCACGTCCGCCGTCGCCGTGAAGCGACCGTCCGTGACCGTGACGTTGAGCGGGTAGTGGCCTGGGTCTAGCGGGAGGCGGGCGATGACTTTGCCGTCCGAGGCCGAGACGGCGAACGGCGCGCCGGACGACGCCGGGTCGAGGCTGTACGTGAGGGTGTCATAGATGTCCTGGTCGGTGGCGTGGATCTTGCCCAGCACACCCCCGGGGTACTCATCGCCGGCAACCGAGATGTATATGTCAAGTGGGAGGACGGCGGGCGGGTAGATGCTCTCGTCGATGACCCGGATGCTGACGCAGGCCGTGGAGAAGAGCTGAGGCTTGCCGCTGTCCGCCACCTACAGGGAGTGGGGAGAGTCTGTTGGTGGAGAGGCTCAAAGAGAGAAGGCAGTGCAGACAAAGGGCAAGGCAGAGGGATCTGACTAAAGCCTTCTAGAGGACCTCGTGCTCTGAGCTGGTTCTTAAATGTCTCCGTATCAAGGACAACCTCTATATGCCTGTTTTCGTCTATCGACTTGTCTAAATGATTCACTTCAACATTTTACCAGGTGGACATCCAAAATGGACATCCAAAATGGACATCCAAAATGCCAAAGCCCACTATTTTGGCAACAATGTTGAGTTCCGGTAAAGTTTATTTGGCAACTATTAGAACTTATTTTACACCTACATTTAAGTAATTTAACAAGTGAGTGCATATATTCATACTTAATTTTTTTCCCTGGACCCTGTGCGGGAATCAAACCCACAGCCCTGGCAGCAACGCTCATGAAAATAGCTTTGGGACTTGTTTTCTCACCCTACTTCCTTCAGGTGGATTTCTTCATTTGTTTTACCAGAACCTTTGTTTATCTTCCCAGAGTGTTACAAACACACAGTGCAGTAAATCCCAGGGCAATACGTGTCAAAGTGTCTCTGCCATTCTGTCGGATGAACACATGCGTGCTGTGGCACTTTCCCACCTGCAGGGGGAGCTTGTGCTTCTCAATTCACCTCAAGTGAATATTCCTAGTCATCAACGCTCAAGCCAAAATGCTTGACCTGGAGAGCGACCAACAGCCGACGACGCGCTCAGGCCAATAAGCCTCGCTGTGGATTTCAATGACGTTTCATGCGTCTACAGATGCTGAGGACACAAATACGTCAAAAACAACAAATCGCTTCCACCTGAAGTGCTCAATTGGACAACTGAATATTCATATAGAAATATGTGTAGAACCGACATGACCGTCCGTCGTTAGAATAGGGAAACCGTGCCAGCTCAATTTCTTGTTTTTCTCTCCGGAATGTTCCGACTGTCTGCGGGTCTAGAAATCGCACTCTCTTTCTCATCCGCCTACTCCTTCCCTCCTCCGAGAGAGGGGAGAGTAGTTCACCGTCCAAGCACACGCCAGCTGGCTACGCTGCTCTCCAGTACGCCTCTCATGTGTGATAACGTGATATTCTGTCATGCACTCTGCCACCCCCCTGCCACCCCCCCACCCTCTGGTAGAGAGGGCAGAGGGATTTTAGAGTACGTTCTCATTCTTTTGGTTTCGACACTATTGTTAGACATCCTGTCATTGTCGGTGGGTGTCTACGAGTGGTTTATCGTAGTGGGCGGATGCAGTGGATGACGGCTTACGCAGGAGGGAAAACGAGGCAGAGACAGAGACTCAGAGAGCGGGAGGAGAGGACTGAACTCACCTGGACAATTAGGACGTAGTGCTCCTTGGGCTTCCTCTTCAGCTGTCCCACTACAAGCAGCGCCCCCTGCTGGTTCACCTCGAACACGCCGCCCTCATTTCCGTCGACCACGGAGAAGGCGAACGGCGGCCCGTTGTGGGTGGCGTCCCGGTCACTCGCCGCGAGCTGGAGAACGCTGGTCCCCGTCGGTCGGTTCTCCTTCGAGGGGGAAGGAAGCTGTTTAGACTTGTTCAAGTGATCAAGGTGCCGCGCAGAGTAAACACGCTTGTTATGCTTTTAGGCGTGAGTGAAAGAGGGGGAATGGGAAATGTGACGCGGGATGCAATCTTGTGAAGCGATCTCTATTCCTTGAGGGTGCTGTCATTTTTGTTAGAAGGTGAGCTTGCGCCGCTACCGAGTCCTAATATCCAACTTCACAGTATCTCCCAAATTACATTTCTGGTCTTCACTGTTGAGGAAGATGCCTGGCCGTGCATAAGACATCCCATTTACACCTCCTCCAGCTTCCACCTGCCGGGCCGATTACCCCCTCTTCCTTCACATCCACCCCCTCCTGTTGACCCTCCCCCCGCCCAGTCTGCTCTCCCTCTTTCACCTGGTCGCCTCCCTCCCTCCCAGTCCCTCACCTGGACGATGAGGCTGTAATTGGCCTGGGCGAAGAGGGGCGGGTTGTCATTGACGTCCGAGACGTCGATGTTGACCGTGGCGCTGCTGGATTGGGCCGGAACGCCGTTGTCCGACGCTAGCACAGTCAGGGTGTATCCCGATGTCTGGTGGGTGAAGAAGTTAGGCAGGAGAGAGAGAGAAAATTAGCACTTCTATCATTCCCTGTAATGCTTGTGTAAGCGTTAATACAACGCTGACAGCAAAACTGGCTGCGCTTTTAGGTTTGATTGAGTCCACAGTGCAATTAACGTGTCTCCGAAGAGTGAATTGGATGTAGCGCATGCCCTCACATCCACACACGCACGCACCACGCACGCACGCACGCTCGACAATATTTCTCACGTACCTTCTCTCGGTCTAGCTGCCGCGCCACCTTGACTTCACCCCGGACTGGGTCGATGGTGAAGGGACTGCCCTGGTTCCCGCCCATGATGGAGTAGCGCACGTGGTTATTGGACGGTCCGTCCGCATCCTCCGCCACGACCTACATGACCCCGAGAGGCGAGGGGGAGGGGCAGAGTGCGGCACATGGACAGACGGAGACATTTAACACATACCCGGGACACAATGCATAAACACACACACACCTGCCCTGTATTAAATGAGCTCCCAGGGGAAATCAGCGGATGGAGATGTATTTAAATGTAATTTCGCCACAGACAATTTCTATTGAGGCTGATTAGACACGTGTGCCGATGGTAATTGGACACGTGGGGGGGGGGGGGGGGGGGGGGGGGGGGGGGGGGGGGGGGGGGGGGGGGGGGGGGGGGGGCATCAGCAGGTTTGGAGGGGATGAGGCGTTTTACGTGTAAAACCAAAAGGAGGGAAACCGAAATGTGAGCCATACAGAAGAGAATGAGAAGGGGTGGGGGCGGTGCCGGGGCTTTACGAGTCGCCTGTCTTTAATTAAACAGCCTGTGTGCCTGTCACAGGACGCCAAGCATGAAGTGCACAGGTACGTAGCCATTTAACCCAACAGAAGGGGACGCGACGGCCACTGATATGTGACGGACGGAGACCGAGAGGTAAACGGAGAGTGGGCGCGACGGGAGAGAAAGAGGACAGGGAGAGCGCGAGCGGACTGCGCTGAAGACCGAGAGCTAAGTGACGCAGAGTGCAGTGATTGAAAAAATTGTTAAAATGACGCCGAGGTGGAAAATTAAACCATAATGTGGAAAACGGGGATGGAGGTGCGTCTCTATTGTAGATATTTTGACAGTTATACGTGAGCGCACTGCCTATATGTCAGTGACGAACAGCAGTCGGGGACTATGACCTGTAACCAGACGTTCGCCAGATCTAATCCCCGAGCCGGGAAGGTGAACGAGCCGTTTATGGCTCCGGGGGCTCACGGGAGCGAATGGTCGCCCGTCGCCCGACTCACCGCCAACACCGTCTTGCCCGGCTCCGCGTCCTCGGCGACCACGGCGGTGTAGGTGGACTGGCTGAAGGAGGGGCTGTTGTCGTTGACGTCCGTCAGGTTTATGTTGACCGTGGCCATGTCGCTGAGGGACGGCGCGCCGCCGTCCGTGGCCTCCACCGTCAGGTAGTACTCGTGGGATGCCTCGAAGTCCAGCGCCTCGATGATGAAGATGTCGCCTGGCGGGGTGAGAAGGGCCGGGAGGAAGAGGCGATGTCAGAGTTGGGGAGAGGGGGGGGGGGGGGGGGGGGGGGGAGTAGAAGGAGCACGTACCGGTATGAGGATCGACGCTGAACATCCCGTGCTCGTTCCCGCTCACGATGGCATAGGAGATCTCCTTGTTGGCCTCGACGTCCCGGCTGGCGGCGTGCACCCGGAGCACCTGGGTGCCCACGGCCACGTCCTCCGCCACGGCCGCCGTGTACTCGCGACGTTCGAACACGGGCGGGTTGTCGTTGATGTCCAGCACGGAGACGGTGACGCGGCACAGCGACGAGAGGCGGCGAGGTGCGCCGCGGTCGGTGGCCCGTGCCTTGAGCTCGTAGACGGCCTGCGCCTCCCGATCGAGGGGTTTCCCTAACGAGATGACACCGGTGCGCTCCTCCACGGAGAAGTGGCCATCGGCCGAGTCGGCGAGCGAGTAGAGGATCTCGCCGTTCAAACCTGTGGGGCGGGGCAAGGGAGAAAGGAGACGATGAAATCTACAACTAAAATGAACGTGTAAAACCTGAGAAGAATCGTAAAGAAGTGGAGACACATTCATTTGATTGGCAGTTCGTTGTTTGTTCGGTTTGAACAGTGAACATCCAGGTATCAAATGATCTGCTGTGAAAAGGCAATATGATTCATGAATCTGCATGAATCGTATTGCCTTTTCACAGCAATACGGCGCTCCGGAACGGTCTGCTATAAGCCGTTTGGACCAGTTCCGCCTCTTCCAGCCACCAAAATCATTAATGAGGCAAACATGCAACGCGCATCGGCCTTGTAATACCGCCTCGCCTCCTCCCGGCAGGGGCGGTCCGCCAACGAGACAGAGACGGATGCGTAGGATAACCATAATGCATTTCTGCAGGTGGCTCGCACTCGGAAGATGGATGTCATTATATTCACATATATCAGGTAACCCGCTCGCTTCCTCACATAAAGCGCACACACACACACACACACACACAAACACAAACACACTTCCCTTCCCTCGCGTATCCCATTAAGGAGGCTCCTCCCGTGTCCCAAACGGTTCCATGGCAGACTGTGTCTCACCATTGGGGAAGCCTGCGGGTGCCAGCTTTATTGCCTGTCCCAACGAAAATTGCTTAATGACAGTTAAGTGGATCTCGCCAAATCATTTAGCAATCTGGAAATCCCTTTGCCAGACGTGACCTTTTTACGTGGCCAACTCTGGATCCCGTCTACCACCACAGATGGGGTCCGAGGGCATCACTCAATCAGCATTCATTCACGAACCCTATATATTTGATCAAACATTTCCTATCGTATATTTCCTAGCCTTCAAGCATTTACCAGGTGTATTTCAGGTGCCTTTTTTACTTAACCGCGAGCAGACAACTCTAACTGTCACTGAATTCCCCACCGCCTGCTTAACTGAACTGTGGTACCGGGAGACTGTTTATGTTTTAACTTTATCGACACCTCGCTAGCAAAGGCGTCTCCTCCTCAAACCAAAGTGGCAGAAAAGGCTTGTTTACGCCGAGAACGAGCCGCATGAGAACCCTGTTTACCCAATCGGAGCGGAAGGCAGCCCCGGCGAGGAACGATCTGAAAAGAAACCACTTGAGAAGATAACAGCTGGGGAGATGGAGAGAGAGAAGAGAGCAAGAGTAAGTGTGTGCGAGAGACATGGGAATAGAGAGTGAGTGGGGGGGGGGGGGTTGGGTTGAAAGAAGGAATAGAGAAGGAAATGTGTCAGCATAATTTCCTCTCTTTATAGCCAAATCAAGAGCAAACCAGCTCCTGGTTTGTCTAGTTGTTCCCTCCGGACTGATAACAAACTGTTCTAAGAAGCGAGGCCATGTCAGTTGTACACAGCTGAAGCGAAGACGCTGTCGAGTATCCAAACTACCAGCCGGCCCTGACCCAAACGAGCCAGGCTCCCTAACCAGTCCGGCATCGAGAAAAACGCCAGAGTACAAAATGCATCATGGGAAACGAAGAGATACCCCGAGGCTGAAATATTGATGGCCCCGTCTGAACAGGAAATGATTTCATTGGCCATCCAACGTTGGAGTCATGGACGTGGCACACGCCCGTCAGATGGTTTTATGCAAAGCGATGGGCCAGTCCAGAGTCAGTGGGGACTGTGTGAACTGTGGCAGAAACGTCACGGACGGCCTTGACTGGGTTATTTCCCCGCACTGGAGTGTGTGCGTTTGTGTGGGTGGTGGACTCCAGTCAATGGAGTATAGATCCGTGAATACACACATGCAGCAAAACTGACGATTGACATACAGCCTTGAACTCTACAGATCTGTGTGCGTGGATTACAAATCTAATTTCTTTATTCCTCGTAACTCTTTCTTTCTCCCTCTCTCTCGCTCTAGCCTCGATTCACTGAATGGTTAGGGAGATACTTATTTCTCCTCCCTCTTTTCAGATACTGTTGTCTTTCATGTTGGCACGGAGGTCGGAGGTCGGGTGGAATTTTTGGAATTCAGTGCTAGTGAGTAAACTCTGGGGAAGAGACAAAAGAAAAAAGGAAGCCCCCTTTTGCAGTTCAACGAATGAACAGACGCCTCGGTTCGTACGTCCCATTCAATCTGTCAAGCTGACCGAAAGGGAGGAAAGAGTGAGAGGGAGACAGAAAGAAACTGAAAGAGAGAGAGACAGTTTATCCTTTGAAGGGAACAGTTTAAAAGTACCTCCTTTAGTTTTAAGAACTAGACAGTGTAACTGGAGCCTTTGCCAAATTCCAAGTCAAAGAACATGATCCCATCTAGTCTGACAAGGGGGCGTCAGGGTATAGTTGTTAAAGTTTCAGACTGAAAGTTCTCTGGTTGGAATCCCTGAGCCTGTTGATGTACATGTACCTTTGAACTCAGTACTTCAACCTAAATTTCCTTTCTCTGGAGGAGAGCGTCAGGCTATATGCTAAAACGTGCTGAAATTTATATGGGCTGTCCTGCCGAAAGCGTCAATCAAATCCCATTTCAGGGAAGTTTGGTAATACCGAAGATGGCGCATAGAAAATGGCCATTATGCCCTTTCAAAATAGAGTGCTTGAAAAGAACAGAGTTTCATCTGAGCGCAATGGGCCTTTTCATTTGAGGGGTTGATCGTTCATGAAATTCTCTTTCTCATCGTTTTGCACCATAAGAGTCTACAATAGAATGAAGATTACAGTGGTATTGTGGAGTCAGCATTGCAGGGGAAGAGCAATGCAGCTTTATCTCTCATACAATTATATCTGTATTTCTCAGCATAAATGTGCGTTATTGTGGAAACAGACATGGTCCTCAATGGACTTAGCTGTTTAACAAATAAAAATTAAGTGGTTCAAATTTCAAGTTTACTGACATACCATTCCTCTCCATGCAAATTCTGCATGTTAACTTTAGTTTCCAACAGCAGGAAAATGAATGCATGGCAAATGGAAACGTGAACTGTCATGGGAATATCCATTATTAGAAAATGTTGGTAGGGGTTGTTGCATTTCATTGGGGCAAATCAATCCGACATTTTAAAGTGGAAATTCAACTTCTTAAACCCCATATACACTTGTAGATGGCATTTCCTGCAGAACATGAAAAATCCCACAACAGGATGATTAAATTAAGATGCAGCATCTGTAGTGATGACGAGCTACAGTCCACTGTACCGAGGAAGGTGCTACGCCGTGGAATGAAAGCGCACGCTGAAGTTACAGGGGTACTGGACAAATGGAGTGAATACACGAAGAAACCAGAGACCACACTCACCAGTGTCAAGGTCCGAGGCGAGCAGCCGCGCCACAAAGGTGCCGACCTCTGTGTTCTCGAAGACGGTGATGGCGTAGGGGTCGGAGGTGAACTGCGGCGCGTTGTCGTTTGCGTCCTCCACGGTGAGGTGCACGGCCGCCTCGCAGTAGCGCCCGCCGCCGTCCAGGGCCCTTGCCGTCATGTGGTACTCCTCCTGCTCCTCGCGGTCCAACGGCCGCTGGGTCTTTAACTCCCCTGGGGAGGAGGCAGAAAAGCATGTGACGATCCATTAGTCTTAGTAAACACACCCACACACACACCCGTTTAAAGCGCAAACCCGCTGGACTCTAGTTAGAAGCTTGGCTTTGACGTGGTACGACTCGTACCTGGGGGTGTGGCCTGCTGTGTGGGGGGGGGGCCCTTTCCCTGCTGCCCGCATACAGGCCATTTGTAAATGAAGGGTTTTCAGGAGAGAGGATGATGGGAAATAAATTGCCAACGAGGAAGAGAGGGAGGAGGGACACTGGAGAGATATAGCAGGCGGCAAAGAGCAGCCAGGTGTCCTGGGATGTAGCGCCCGTCAATATGAGCACACACACACACACACACACACACACACACACACAAATTGGCATTATTGCCTCTCGGCGTTCTTCGCATACGATATTCCTCCTTCTCTGCAGGGAACAAGTACCCACCACTTTGATACTCAGACTTAATCAACTCCACAACAGTAGCGCTCCTTCGAATTGGGCCAAACGCTTAAGAACCAGGAGGATTTTCCCCTATTTTCTCCCGCTTCTGGGCTTCTCTGGTGGCCATTGAGGGGGTACCAAAGTACATCTGAACTCAAGCCACAAAAGCGAGGCTATAACTCTACACTGGTTTTGCTGGTTACTTGTTTTCATAAGCCAACCTCTCCCTTCACAAATGAACCAACGGCCCATGGGTTTTTGGCGTGCGTGTGCGCGTGGGGGGCATTAAGAAAGGATAATAAGCATTCCCTTCAATGTGTTTTTTCTGAGTAGTCCAACTCCTGTCATTACGTTATGTCTCTACTTGGGGAAATATATAAACAAACATGTCGTCCACTCAAACATCGGTACATCGGTTCTGTAAAAAACAATGTTTTTTTCTTATGGTCCAAGCTGAATGTGCTTGGCCCCCTAACAAAAAAACTACCAAACAACAACCATTGCCTTCGGCACTTGGCCCCGAAATAATGCGCACGGCACTCAGCCATTAGGGACATGCGCCCGAACACGGGGGTGGGTGGATTATAATTCAATCAGAAAGTGTGTAGCATGACTGTTGTCCACACTGGGGATTACCAGAGTCTTTGTGTTGAGTTCAGACAA
The DNA here is from genome assembly GCA_016801105.1 of Esox niger. Taxonomy (NCBI): domain Eukaryota; kingdom Metazoa; phylum Chordata; class Actinopteri; order Esociformes; family Esocidae; genus Esox; species Esox niger. The sequence goes on along the minus strand of JACXGJ010001098.1, from coordinate 53,153 downwards.
AGGGCTTGAAGACAAGGCCAAATAGTGCGAGTGATTTCTGTCGGGGGACGAAAACATCAAATCAATAAGAATATGTGTGTGTATGTCGCCATCACACGCCCACGTCAGAAGAAACTTGGACACACGGTAAACACAAACTGTTGGAATAACTTGAATCCACTCAACGTTGCGACAGACATGGACTTGTGGTGATTGGATTTCTATAGCCCGAGCAGCCCAGCAAACATTGAGTGCATTTACGAATGAAACACCAAGACAGAACGCCAGACATAACCTGCGAAACGACACACACGCATACTTGCAGGGGTATACTTTGACCAATATACACACCTGTGTCGGGGTCGATGGTGAAGAGCTCCGCTCCTTGTCCCTGGAGCTCGTAGGAGATGTGTGCGTTGGAGCGGATGTCTGCATCCGTGGCTGAGACCTGCAGGATGAGCCGGCCAGCTGGGGAGTCCTCGGGAACACTCTCTGTGTACAGGGACTGAAGAGAGGGGAGGACGCGGGGGGACCGAAGGGAAGACAGGGAGATGGAGGGGACGGGAGGGATGAACATCCATGAAGGGGAGAGACAAAGATGGATGGAGAAAGGTAGGCAGGAGAGGAGTGGAACATGAAAGATTAAACATCATTCAAAGAGTGGTTAAAGAAGATGGGAGGAAATTGAACGAGGGGAAGAATGAAAATAAATTACAATCCATGGTTGCACCCTCATTGCACGCACTTAAACAACAATAAAATCGGCAATTGAAATACATTAGCTGAGAGAGACAAAAAAATAACAGCCGATAGTGTAGGAAAATTGCCCGGTAATTTCCTTAACGATAGCTTATCTGCGACAAGCAACCTTTTCAGATGTCTTATTTTCCAACCTCCCTCCCTTTTTCTCAGGAACACGCCGTGTACCCCGCCTCATTTCCCCTACTCCCCCACACATTACTGGCAGTGACACGTGGGCAATATGACATTTTGAAACGGGCTCCCTTCTCTCTTTACCTTTTCGCATACGGGGCTGTTGTCATTGGCGTCCAGCACTTTGACCTCAACGACAGCCTTAGCGGCAAAGGTGCCGTCTGTGGCGGTGATGTTTAGGAGGTAGTTATCGCGCTCCTCGCGGTCCAGTGGCTTCCTGACCAACACTTTCCACTCGTTCTGGAGGTGCCTGATGGCAAACTGGCCCTGAGGGTCGCCTCCTGCGTGGGGAGATTGAATGAGGAGTGTGGCATTCAAACCAAGGAGCACTGTGGAGCAATGCCTCTGCATTTGGAGGCTAGTAGAGTTTCTTTGTGCCTGCGTGTGTGTGTGTGTGTGTGTGTGTTTGTGTCTCTCAAGTGTATACTGAATCATACATCAATGATGAAAAGAAAGATGAGTAGGATTCATCCAAGCCTTTCTATTGGGCTAGTCTTGAAATGAAACGAGAGCTTATCCCGTGTGTGTAGTGAAGCTCAAAGAGGAACTGCATCTGTGTCTACCAGTTATCGCTTCCTATTTGGAAAGATGTCGGCAAGCAGGAAGAGGGTTCAACCCCAGGGCCTTTATAGTGCCTGAGCAAATCTACCTCAAGTATCATTCCCATTATTAATTTATCATAACCTCTTTAAATGGAGAAAGCGTGTCTGATACACCAGAAACCATAATAAGGAGGTGGTATTGAGGAAATGTGATTCCGGACTAATATGGGAGCTAATTTCTCATATCGGTGTGGCATAGTTATTCATACCCACTAATTAGCACCAGAGGAAATGCAATCCCTCTGTCAATTTCAGAGCCTCATCGAGTAATTATACATTTCGGTTCTCTTTTTCTTTTCTGATGACCTAAATATTTGCCTTGCGTTTCCTGCAGATTAGTCGATTTAAATTGTGTTTACAGATAAGGAGTGAATAACATTCAGAGAGCAGATAGTCTTCATATTTAAGTGGGTGTAAATGTCTAATCCTCCTATGCGCTGGTTTTTATGAAAGCCGTTGCACAAACAGACAATTGCCATGAGCTGTAAAAAGGGCAATTAGCCTTGTTGTTAAGAGATAAACACTCACCTGTGATAAAATAGTTGACCTGTTTGTTAATCTCCTCTGTGTCAGCGTCTGTTGTGCTCAGGATGGCGATGACTCCACTGGGTGGAGGGTCGTCTTCGCTAACCGTGCCCTTGTAAATCTCGGCAGTGAAGCGAGGTGGGTTATCGTTGACATCGGCCACAGAGACATCCACGGTGGCGCTGGTTACCAACTGCACTTTGTCACCCCGGTCAGTGGCCAGGACGGCTATGGTGTACTTGCTGGTCTTCTCCCGGTCAAGTTCTTTCAAAGTTGTCACCCAGCCAGTCTCACTGTTGACAGCAAACAGCTCAGAGATCTCAGCAGAGGATTGTTTGGGGTCCAGGCTGTAGACAACTTGACCGTTGGTGCCGGAGTCTTGGTCGGTGGCTTTGACCTGGATCACCAGAGTGCCCTCTGGAAGGTTCTCTACCACAACCGCCTCATAAGGGTCAGACTCAAAAACAGGCTTGTTGTCGTTGAGGTCTTTGACTTGGATATTGACGTCAACCAATGCCACTGTTTCATAGCCCTCCTGAAGGCTCTGGGCTTGCAGCGTGAGTTGGTACCACTTGGTGGTTTCATGGTCCAGACTCTTCTGTAGCTTCAGGGCCCCAGTGTCTCGGTCCACCACAAAGACCTCATCTCGGTTACTTTCCAGAGTGTTGCCCTTCACTAAGCTGTAGATCACTGGTTGTTCACTCTCTGCCTGGATGACATCTATCTCTGTACCAATTGGCATGTCTTCAGGGATGGTAAACCGGTAGTGTGGCTCAGCAAACTTGGGGACTGGGACCTCGGGGGCCACTATCCTGATGTAAACGCGGACGATGGATTGCTTGGAGGGACTACCTGCATCTTTTGCCCTGACATAGAAAGCATACAGATCGTTTTCAAGTCCAATAAGGCTTTCTTTGGTGACAATGACTCCACTAAGTGGGCGGATTTCAAAGTTCTCTTCAACATTTTCGACTTCGGCTTCAATGGCGTATACAATGTCTGCATTGCTTCCCTCATCCATGTCTGATGCAGATATTTTCACCACAGTGGTTCCCCTTGGGACATCTGATGCTACATTGGCTCTGTACTCCACTGCCCTGAATTGTGGGGAATTGTCATTTACATCAGTCAAAATTACATTGATTATGCAGAATCCTACTTTGCCACCTCCGTCCTTTGCCATGAGCGATATGGGAATGACCTTCTCCATGACATTCTCGCGGTCTAAACTCTCCAGGGTAAAAATCTCTCCATTTTCATTGACTGAGAACTTGTCCTTGGCAAAATCATTGACGATGTGGTAAGTTAGGTGGCCATATGTGCCATCGTCTTCATCTGTGGCTTTGGCCTCAACAACTAACGTGCCTATTGGTGAATTTTCCACAAGTTCAACCACATAGTCGACTTGGGGAAAGGTGGGGTTGTGGAAATTGGCACCGTTGACTGTTACTTTAACCATGGCTGAGCTTCTAAAGACACCGTCTGACACGGACACCTTAAGGTTATACAGAGTATCCATCTTTAATTTGCGGTGTTTAGAGATGAAAATGGCTCCTGTGTTTTTATCCATGGCAAAGTTTTGGTCTTCATTGCCAGACAGGATGGAGAACTCAAGCCTCCCTGCATCTGAACTATCAGCGTCTGATGCCTGGACTTGAGTGACAAAATGGCCACGGGGCGCCAACTCGCTTATGGTGGCTTCATAAACGCTCTCTGTGAATGCTGGAGCATTGTCATTCAGGTCACTGACGTCTACTGTCACGGTGACATCACTTGAAAGGGCAGGTACTCCGCCGTCCACAGCACGGACTGTCAGCTTATGTTGCTGCTTATCCTCCTGGTCGAGCATGCGGATGGTGCAGATTATACCGGAGTCACGGTCAATGCTGAAGTAGTCAGAGCTTTTGTCCTTGTCCTCAACTATCTGATAGAAGAGCACTTTGTTGTTGCCAGTGTCGTAGTCTGTGGCAGCAACTTGCAAAACTGAAGTGCCAATGAAAGAAGCTTCAGAAACACTTGCGTTGTAGGACTTTAGTTGGAACACAGGGGGATTATCATTGACATCTTCCAGAATAATATCAACAAAGACATCAGAGTGGGCACCGGTCAATGAGTCTGTGGCTGTCACACTTAATTTATATGCTGGGTGGCTCTCAAAATCTAGAGGTTGGACTACATGTATGACACCTGTGTTGAAATTGATGGAAAACTGACCAAAGGGATCTCCTTCTGAGATGGTATATACTATCTTGGGTCCTTCAGAGTCGGAAGCTTGAACGTGAACGACAGGTGTATGTAACTGGATGTTCTCAGGGATTTCAATGCTGTAGAATGGCTTCTCAAACACTGGCATAGCTTTGTTGACTACAGTTATAGGCACTTCAACCTCTGCCGAAAGGGACGGTTCTCCTCCGTCTTTGGCTACCACATAGACGATAAACTCGGTATTGAGGGAGTCTTTGTCAAACTGCTTCTTGAGAGAGATTTCTCCTGAGGGGCTTATCTGGAAGTGCTTGTGATGTTCTTTCAGATAGTACTGGATTTCCGCATTTTGACCAATGTCCCCATCCACTGCAGTAACTTGTCGGATTGCCTGCCCCTCTTCTGCGTCAATCTGGACCAAGGCATGATAGGGCAGGTTTACAAACATGGGCTGGTTGTCATTCATGTCTTCTACAGACACCGTCACCAGAACATGGGCGACTTCAGTGGAACCGTACTCCCTTGTCACTTCCACGACAATGTCAAAAGTGCTGTGCACCTCTCGATCAAAGGGTATCCCTGTTGTTGAAACCACCCCAGATGTGCGGCTGATTTCAAACCTCTTGTCAGGGTTCAGAATGGAATAGAACAGCGGTTCATTGACGAGGCTCCCAACAGCGGCAATGACCGCTAATGTTTTCTTCTCAGAGGAATTTTCTTGGACGTAAGCCTTGTAAGTGTCACTTGTGAACTTCAGGCTGCTTTCTTTGTTTTCCCGGACATTGATCTTTACTGACGCGCTGTTGGCGAACCTACCATCTGATACCCTAACCCTCAACTCGTACCTACTTCTAAGCTGAGTGACGTTCTGGATGGTGATGACGCCCGTGTTGGGATCCATCTTGAATTTTTCCCCAATGTTCCCCTCCGAGATTGAGAAAAATAACTTGGAGTTTGGTTCTGAATCGGCATCCGAGGCATTGACTTTGATCACCTTGACGCCTTTGTAAGTTGGTATGATCACTGTTGTTTCATAGAGCAGTTGTGTGAACTGCGGTGGGCTGTCATTAACGTCAATGACATTGATGGTCACATTGGCTGCTGTATCCGCAAACCGACGTGGCATTCCGAGATCGTGGACCTGAACGGTGAAGCGAAACAAGCATTTCCGCTCGTAATCCAAAGCAGTCGTTATTCTAATGGCACCTGTACTTGAGTCAATGCCAAAGTAATTGTGGGCATATGGCTCGACGATCTGATAGACAAGCATGGCATTGGCTTCACGGTCAGCGTCTGAAGCGCGGATGACCAGGGGGGTGTTGTCTGTGGTCAATACTACACTATTGACCGGAGCTGACTCACTGATCATGCCTGTAAACTCTGGCTGGAGAAAAACAGGGACATTATCGTTCTCGTCCTTTAGATGAATCAGCAGAGTGGTGTTGCTCGCAAGACCCGCCATGTTCGTGCCCTGGATGGTCAGTCTGTACTCTGGGATCATCTCATAATCCATAGCCTTTGAAGTTACAACAACACCAGAGTTTGGATTTATATCAAAGGCACTGTCAGGGTTTCCGCTTTTGATTTGGTAAAACACAGATGACTGGCTGGTTGCTGAGATCAGAGTGACGAAGCTGCCAGGGGGGGCTGATTCGCTGACCTCAGCAGAGAACTCCTTCTCAGTGAATCTTGGAGTAGCGTTGTCCGACACAGTAACATCAATGTGGATTGTTGCCGTGGCGGTCAGCGGGGGCGTTCCTTTGTCGGTTGCCTTCACAGCCAGTTCAAACTGGTTCTTGCTGCTTCGGTCCAGTTCCTTGGCCACAGTAACAGTCCCAAGCACCGGGTCAATAGCAAATGAGTTTGCTATGTTTCCTGTTCCGCCAAAAAAAGAACACAAGAAGAGATATAGTGGTGCAGTAACAATGACATTGATTTTTATTTCCTTCTGAAATGTGTACATCTCTAAAAGATTAACGCTACGGTCTAATTTCAAGCTTATTTTTTATAGAGAATCTATATTGTTGAGTCATGGAATCAATATGATATTGACAAAAATAATATTGTGATACTCTACTCTATAACATTTTCCCCTTTACCATTCTTTACCAGTCCACAGTTACTTTAAAACCCAATTCACTCAGGCAAGAGCCATTTTAATTATCTTGAGTCATTTCAACTATCTGAAAAATGTACATCCACAACAAAGAACCTAGCCAATGTCTACATGGCAGATTCCCCTCCCAATACACAGCTTATTTACAGGGAAAACAATGGTGGGAAATTCAGAGGGGGCATAGAGTCAAACTCCTACAGATGGAGATCCTCTGACAAAAGTTGCCCAAGTCCTCCTGCTGTGTGTGAAGTATGCCATTCATGACAAGGGCCTGTGGGCAGTGAACTTCTGGATGCCCTGCATACATTTCACCCAGGCCATTTGCCAGAATACAATGCCACCATGACTGACATGTTAAGAATGTGGTGACGTTTTCCCGCATATCTAGGATCGGCTTCTAATCTCTTTCTAACGGTTACCATTAGCGTGGCAATTGCTAAACTGACCCAAGATCAGCATTGTCACACCACTCCTGAGATCTCAAGACTAGCGCCTGAGGGGCTGTTAGCATTAGCCTACCTGACTCGATGCTGTAAATGATCTCTGCATTCTGGCCTTTGTCTTTGTCTAGGGCGGTGACCTGGAGGACTGCCGATCCTACAGCGGCCGACTCAAAGACGCGTCCGGAGTAGGGTGATCCCACAAACCAAGGGGCATTGTCGTTGGCATCCTCCACATCCACAATGACGCGTACCAGATTCCTCTTCACGGGTATGTCCTGGTCACGTACCTGGTAGGGGGCAGGAGGTAGGGGGGAGAGCCGGAGAAAGAGGTTGGGAGTGATGGAGAAAGCAGGGAGAGGCAGATAGGGATACGGAGTGAGAAATAATACAATCTGAAACCCACAATTTTGTCCCCAAGCAGTGATGCAATTAAAATGACAAACACATGAAATTACGAAAAAAATACCTGCACCATTTATTTTTATTTGGAAAGGGATGTGACTATTTCCAGTGAACCAAACAAGAAAAGAATGAATGGAATGGTAATTTTAAAGTAGCTAACACCAACAAACATATCAATCAATACATGATTACTGCCTGTATGTTGGAATTAAATATTGGTTGCCTGAGACACATACAATGTCTGAAGAGGCAGAATTGTTCTGGAAACACAAATATTTTCTAATTGATGACATCAAAGAAAAATATGATTTCTTAACATGCTATTAGCACATGTACTGAAGCAACTGAACACATTGGTTGAGTAGCAGAGATCTTTGACTCTCAATAGAGAGAACTGCACAGAATCAAACCTTTATTATATGCTTTTAGAAGAGTCACATTCCTTTTACCAGTTCTGTTTCTATGGCAATAAAGATGTGATGCATTCAAACTAGCTCAGCTCATTGAGTTGAGTTGAAACACAGTATACAGTGAATATACTATCAGTTCCACAAAAAGTGTTAAGATGACTATATGACCACATGAGGAGGAATTAAAAGAAAACATCTATTTAGAGTTGTCAATAAACAGAAGACACACGTTTCCCTTTGCAATTCTAGATTAGGCCAAACTCACAGTGTAAACATTTACATCTCTGCTAAACTCATGGCGATGATCACGATAATCACATCATGCAAAATATGTCAAGTCACATACCATGACGGTCAGGGTGTGGCGCCGCATGGTCTCGTGGTCCAGCCGCTCAGCCGTGTAAAGGGCGCCGGTGCCCGGGTCCAGTCGGAACTTCTTTAAGCTGAATGGGTCGGTGCTGCTCAGCAGGGTGAAGGTCAACTTGTTCTTCTCGTCCTCGTCCGTGGCGCCGACGCGGAGCACCTCGGTCTCCGGCGCCGTGTCTTCGGACACGCGCACCTCGTAGCGGGCCTGGGAGAACTGTGGCCGGTGGTTATTGGTGTCGATGACGCGGATCAGAACCTGGATGGATGGGGGGAGCGAGTGGATGTTAGCGGTGTGAATAACAGAGAGTGCAAGATGCGTGTACCTTTTCACTTGATTTCAGTCACGCTCTCTGGTCTGCCCTTGTCTCATTTTCTCTATCCCTTCCCATGATCGTCTCCCATTCTCCTCATCACTACGCCGGTCTCTATTTCTCCCGCCACTCTCCCTAAGTAATGAGCAGTGTTGCATGGATGCAGACCGGATCGATAAGATATAATGGCTAAAGCGATACCCCCCCCCCCCACACACACACACACACACACACACACCCACACGCGCAAACGGCCACTTGGCACCGCCGCCAACAAAAACAAGAAATCAATGCGGGATTAAACCTAATGCATCCAGATGGAGACGGGTTGAGGGAGTGTTAAGAGGGCAGTGATAAAATTACAGGTGATTGCTTGATAAATCAAAGACGTCAGCAGTGGGATGAACAGCGTGTTTTGAATATACTGCAAATCCATACGGTTCGCAAACAATTGACCACATCCACTGACACTCATTTTCATACTAGAAAGACGAACAGTGTTGTAGATAAACACAAATAAAAATCAATATTAATTACACTTGAGTATGACTTCCTGGTATGATGACAGATCTGTGCACGAGACCTCTGATAAGAGTTCCGTTCGGTATTTCCGTCACAGAGCAGCGTCCCGTACTACACAATGCGACACATTGCATTTACTCTTTAACTAGATGCACTCTCCACACAGACACGGTTTGCGTACTATGACTGGCTGTCTGGACCCATTTCATAGAAAGCATCACATCCCTGGTCCCTAAAATTCCAGTGGGGGCTTGTTTTATCAACGTGAGCCGCTAGTCTACAGGGCTTCCGACAGGGGATTAGGCAAACCGATGCATTGGATGTGGCTTGAGCCATTCCGGCGGGGCTCTTCTGCGGCCAAACACATGGAGGAACAAAGGAGAGAGGATTAGGCACCTGGATGCCGTCCACCAGGGGGCAACGTCACGCATGGTTGTAACAGCTTGGAGCTCATACTGCGTTTGACATTTCAGTCTTTTGGATTAACAAGTAGCGTTTTCATCTTAAGATGGCTTGGTGTGACAATACCTGATGCTGCGGGGTCAACAGGCGGGCTCGCTTGTTTAGGCAAGCAAGGTAGGTGTTTTTGCTGGAACCAGACCAACTGGATTCACACTATTGTTCCGAATAGGGCTGGGAGATATTGCCAAAATATCTAACTACAATATCTCAGTTTTCAATGTCGTTCGGGATTTGACTGTGACAAATGTTTCTGAAGGAAAGCAGTTCTACATTTTACATTAAAACTGAACTAGGACTTGCAGGGGAGGAACTTCTTTAGAACTTTTCGCTCACAATATAAAATTACCAAACTGAGCCAAGTCCTGTCCTGGCCACGGGCCCTATGGTTGCGCTGGCGCTGGGCCGGATGGGACGATGTGGATACAAAATGGGCAGCACAGCATGGTTCCTGCTTGTAGCTTGAATGAGACTTGAGATGCTAGAAATAGGCAGCTCTCTTACTTGCCAAAACCTCTACTCTACTACACCATTAAAAATGACCACCGGTGGCTCTTGACAGCCGTGACAGCGTCGGCAACGGGCCCAGCCCAGTGCGAGAGCCAAATATAGTCTAATCTGAAGTGCACGTTAAAGTTCACAATCTGTCCTTGTGCTGCGAGGTTGGCAGCGCTGGCTGGATTCGCTGATGCCCACGTCAAGCGAGCTGCTAACTTCGGCAACATGCTAGCTGGGCACTGCGGCGACTTATGAGCTCGTGGTCTCGGTTGTAAGCGGCAAGCAAACGGACGAGAGCCGGGATGCTGTACTTGGTAAAATGGTATAGAGTTGTGTGTTTTTTCTGGTGAGCTGTAGAGCTAGCCGCTGGCAATGCAAGGTTTAGATTTCCAGTCCCACGATGAGAAAGCATAAAAATCGTCTCACTCGCTGCAGCCACCCTTAGTCAGCTGCTTAACGTGAATGGAAAGGGTGTGTAACCGGTTAGCGAAATCTAGCACGACTCTCACTCCTGTTGTCGCTCGTAGGTCTGTGGCAGGAACCGGGCATCATATCTACACACGTGCCGAAACTGAACTTTCGTGAAGGAGTCCCTGGTAAAGGTGTGCAACAGAACGGACCCCTTCGACGCTCCAGCGTTTTCCTTTTTCTAGCTGTCGTTTCATGTCACGCCAGAATTCCGCTTCCTGAGGTCCCTGGGTCGTCGACGATCCATGTTGCACACACACACACACACACACACACTTCACACGCCTGTAAGTTGAGCCCCTACACAATGAGCCGCAATCTGGACGGTCGCAGATAGCATGGCCTTTCAAACGGGGGCCATTCAAAAGCGCCTGGGCCGATAATACCGTTAGGGCAGAAAAAGCAAGTAAAACAGACGAGTGTCCGTCCGCCGTGTCAGGACGAAAGCAGGAGGGTTGGGGGGGGGGGCATGAATGTCAACTTCATCTAACATCCATCTATTTGAGGGGGGAAAAGCCACTTTAAGTTGATGTAAACAGCCCTTTCTGGGAGAAAGGCGTATAGCCTCTTCATGGGCTTCAAAGCGGCGTTACCCCTGAATCTGCGTGATACAGCGTGACTGCCATTGAAAAGACAGCGAAGGGGAGATGACTCGCTCCCCCATCCTTCCCTCCCCCCTTAAGCTCTTTTTTAGATACCCTCCTCAGGGACGAGCCTCAAAGCAATGTGAGCGCGACTCGGCTGGTGAATGGAGACATATGACAGATGAAGAGATTGAAGGAGAATGCTGAGAGAGATTGCGAAGGAGAGAGACTGGTTGCAAATGAGAAAACCTCTGAGATGCGAGTCGGGATCATGATGAGTAAGAGCGAAGGGGGGGGCGAAAAGGAAAGAACCAATCTCCAAAAAAAAAGGCTATATTTAAAAAATAAATAGATTTATGGAAGCCGAAGTACATTGTACCCAGAACATCCTGAGGCACTACTGCAGGGCAGGAGCTGGCAGGGGGTCTGGCAAGGGTCAGGGGAATGGAAAGGAACTGAACGGTCGGGGGGGGTAGGCGGTGTGCCTGCATGGTTGGCACCGCTTCCTGCCTATGAGGTGTCCAGGATGGAATGCTGCTCTGCCCCTACCGCGCCTCAGCTGGTCCCACGCAGAGAGAGGGAGAGAGAGGGAGAGAAGGAAAGAAAGAGAGGCGCCACTTTGGAGCCGCGGGCAGGCAACCAGAAACACAGACAGATCAACACCTGAGACAGGCTTGGTATGTATGTAAATTGGCAGACAGAAATACTTAGAACAGACAGTGAGAAGGAAAGAGACCGATGCTGGTGTTTTGTCATGTCTATACTTGTGTACAGTTTATGAAATGTTAGTCAAATTATGCAAAATGTGTCTTTTTATATATTACAATAACCAGAATCATCCCAAAAACCTAAAAGAAGAAAAATTATATGAAATACACTTTCACTATACTTTTTACACTTTCTGAAATCATATACTTGTGATTAAAATATTAGGCTTTATGAACAAAACTGCAACAGAGATTACATTATAACAATAGCCTAAACAATAGCATGTAAGTGGTAAAAATGACTGGACAACATTGAACGCTTATTCAAAAAAAGCCTAATCAATTGGACATAATAAAGGAATTGGCCCATAATGAATACATAACTGCCCATAATTTGGTGATACTGATTGATGGCCATTATAATGATCTCCCTAACTGAGAAATTAAGAGAAAGAAACATCACAGAACACTCGATCACAGAAATACTGTGGCTACCGCTAATTCGCTGTGTCTCTTAGTCAGTCAGTGAGCAAAGAAGATTTCAGCTAGGTAGCTGGAACAGAAATATAACCCAGGTCCGACCACAACCGCATGACAAACTGAACCCATGACAGGGAGCTAGCCAACTACCGCCGGGGACAGAGAAGGAAAAGAAGAAGAGGGAAGGTTTTCACACCTCTCCCACGCAGACCTCAGATGCCGACCGTTGCACGGCTTCCAGCATGGTCCACGTGAGGGACGGGGAAAAAAAGAAAACGCCATAGCCACGAGCCTCAGCTGGGGCATCATGTGCAAGTAAGGCGGGCACGGATGCTCCCCTGCCACGTGGCAGGTTTCTCGGGGCACAGGACGCTGGCACAGTCCGCCCCGTAGCTACATGCTTTTCCCGAAATAGGATTAAAACGGAACACGGCCAATAGAGGTCCAGTGTTTCTCGTTTAGGGTTTATTCTCCCTCAGAAGTATAAAGATCATCAGCGTGGTGGGTCAGAGAGGGATAGAGGAAGAGGTGGGATACAGAAATAAATAGACTCGACAGAGTTAGGAGAGGTAGTGCAGAGAGAGATGGAGGGAACGAGAGAATTAGACAGAAAACAAGAAAACAAACAAACGCATTCCTTCGAGAGAGAAGGGAAAAGAACAAAAGGAAATGGGCTGGCTCATCTGGCAGCGGCAGGCGACACATGACTTTAATTTGAAGGGGAAGATAAGTGAATCTTTGTGGCGTTTCACGAGGTGCTTGGTTGCTTTTGTGTGTGTGCCCGTGAGGACTATGTCTAATTGGACCGAGGGAGCGTTCCCTGTTGATTAAACAACGGAGCACTCCTGGGTCACAGGGTAAAGACGCACGTCACTAAAAATACTAATCCAAAACGGACCCACAACACAATCCCTTTGACTCATGAATCTACGTTTGACTTTCTCTGGTTGTGTGGGTTTTTTATCCACCAGGCTTATACGTAACTTCCAAAAAGTAGGTTTTATACAGGCAGGTTATCCACCAAGTCAATAACTCAATGTAATCTTCAATGACTCATCTCCAAACATCAAAAAGCTGATTACTCAAGATACGAACAATACAACGTTTTCAACATGGACAAACCCAAAAGGGACAATACGGGATATAGATTTTTTTTCCAAACATCAAACTGACCGATTTGTACACTACAGAATGACATCCGCGTACCGGCGGTGGGTTTCGTTGGCTACTCCATCTTGCTTCGTTAGCAGTTGAGGGTTAGATTGAGTGTCATTTGTTGACACCGTGCGTGTTTGTTTGTGTGTGTGTGTGGATTAATGTTGACGATGTGCTTCCTGGTGTTATGAGGTCACGGGGAGGTGATCCTTGTTTGACCGATAAGTCGAGCGGACCTTTGGTGCGAAGCTGCTGAAGAATTGTCCCCTCGGGCAATGCCTGAACGGCCTCGGTTATTGATGGAAAACCTGCAGCACCTGCATTAGGCAGTCTGGCCATGTTCGCAGGATGAGCGTACGCTGAGCTTCAAGCGGCGGGGCTTCACGAGTCAAGGGCGAGTTGCTAGCGAGGGTCCACCGTGTCACGAGGACCCTCGCCGCGTGAAAGGGCACGGGCCATTTGAACCTCTAGGTGTCCTTCCGAAGAGTCCTTGAACACATTTGGAGTCCTTTGTTGAATTCTATATGAGATGTCGGCTCTTTCAAAGTTTGTCAAATCTGGTGCGTGCGTGTTCTAATTATGCACCCGACACAAAGGTAGGACACACACACCTCTACCGATGACTTCTAACACAAGCCATATTCCCCGTACATGTGCCCACCAGTGGCCTGGTTGTCTCTGTTGTCTAACTAAGAGGCCCCGCAACCCCCCCCCCCCCAAACCACACCCCCCCGGCGTTAACGAGGGACGAGCCTTTGAAGCCCGCCAGCGCCGTGACTAATTGTGTTATGTCATTTCCAACCCTTTGTGTCGGCGTTCCACTCAACCAACGGCGTACCGAACGGGTATTTATTGCACTACTTTTAACCAAAGCCCAAGCCACAACTCAGGGAATAGGGTGCCTTGATACGCACGCGGGTCTCTGTTTCGGGATTCGGTGATGTCTGATATTTCCTAGTTTGCCGGAAAGACTCGTCTTCAGAACTTTTAAGATTCGTCTTCAGAACTTTACTGGATCGAGCTAATGGACCATGTGCCCTGGAGAGGGATGGGGGGGGGGTGACTCAGCCATGGCATTTTTCCACAGATGATTGCAAATGGATGTTTCACGCGAGCCGGCGCGGCTCTCCCTCTAGCCGCGTAACAACGGGGTGCTCCGTGTCGCTCGGAAGCCTCCACTCCGGCACTTCCACCGGTGGGGCGGCGGGTGAACGCCGTCGCCCCGCCTCGCCGCCTGTCTCAGCACACTGGGAGGGGCTCGGCAGAGCGCTGGGCCACATGATGAAAGGCGCCGTCCACAGGCAGAGACGACAAGAACAGAGGGCTTTCTTTTCCCCCCGCTACGGATCTCCGCAGGCTTTCAAGAAGAGAAACAACTCTGCTGGAAAACCGCCAGCGTCTCGCAGGCCCCAGACTGTGACGGGGAATATGATAGGGACGGCTAGTCCCAGATAGGTGGCGAGGCAGACCTACCGTGACATCATGTCGGTAGCATTATGACTCAGCCGGAAGATTGACATCAGAGGTGGCTCGCAGGGGATTTTCAGAAAACCCTCACAGCTCTGCACACTTAGAACCTTGAGGGAATGTTAATCTCCCGACGCGGCCGGATTAAAGAACGCGGCGCGGGCCTGAGGTTTTGCTTCAGCCCAGGTCTTTTCAGAAGTGCATTTCCCAGAGGAGGGAGCAGGAGAGGAGGAAAGCGTGAGAATGAGTGCGCGGTTGACAGACAGAGATAGAGAGAGGGATAGAAAACCACGAGGAGAAGGAAAGGGCGGGAAGCTGGAGTGCAGCTGCAAGAAACCGGGCTGTGGAATGCACACTTTGAAAAAAGAAAAGAAAATGCCTGGCTAGACAGGCACTGTTCCTCCCTCTCCCTCGCTCCTCCCTCTCCCCCACTCCCGCTCCCTAACTTCAGGAATGAGACAACGGAAGAATCCCGGACGTGGTCTGCCGGCGGTGTCCCCAACGGCCAGAAGTGCTCCGTGCTCCCTAAATCCGTACCGGCCAAAGTCGACGGCGGTTGACCGCGAGGTGAACAAGGTCGCCGTTCGGGACACGTGCCGGTCCGGGCAGACGATGGAATGTCTGCCAAGCGTGCGTTATGACGTCTGGAGGAAGCCAGGATGATGCCCGTCGGTGAAGGCCGTGACCCGGGGCGTCAGGCTAATCGAAACATGTTGCGGGCAGCCGGGCAGAATCGCAGATCCTCACTCGAGACGCAACCCTGTGGCGACGCAGCGTGTCCGTCCATCAGTCAGGGAAATGATTTGTGGGGGGGCGACTCTAAAAGAAACTCTAAAAGTCCATGGGCGGGCACAGAAAACTCATCACGTCGAACCTCTTATGTTTTCATCTACAAGAGTACATCACCTGCTCTCACTCGAGAAACGTCACTAGGCATTGTTTTAGGGAGGGCTCAGACATCAAAACACAAGCTGTGAACGATCATGCACACCTAAATCTACCCATTCATTTGTTCTATGAAAAGTTAATGCTCTGGTTGTCTGTGGAGACAAGCCTCAAAAGGATCTGTGGAAAAGAAGAGGGGGAAAGAAAACACGTCCAGCCAAACCTCTGCTTCTGATCCGAACTCAACACGGCCCTTTAATTGAAATACATGTTCCCTCACCCGTCACAAAAGCCCGGCATCGTTTCTCTTCACATTTTTCACCGCTGTACGCAATTGGACACTTATACCGCGTGCGGATGTGTGCGGAAACAGATCCGCGACAAAGTCCACCTCCATCGACAAACATTTCATTAAGGCTTCGATTACCTCGGCGCTGACGGATCGCGTGCCGTCTGTAGCCTCCACTGTCAGGTTGTAATTGGATTTCTGCTCGGCGTCGAGGGGCCTCGCGACGATCAGGGTCCCGCTGGCCTTGCCCACGTCGAAGCGGCTGTCGTAGTTCCCACCTGGCGAGGGGGGGGGGGGCACAATGACAATAGACAGGAAGTGAGCAGAGCTGTTGAGGATAATACCGTGAGGCACACGGTCCCAGTTAAAAACCTCACCTGTCTACGTTAGGCTAGAGAATGACTTCTATTGTCCTTAATACAATCCATATGGTTGCTTATATACACACACAAGAGATGTGTCACTTCGTCCATAAGCGTTTGTTTGTTGTGCTATTGATTAGCAACGTCATTGTGGCGTTCATACTTTCTCATGGGATTATTCTGGACCCGTAGTGGCTAACGCCGACAGGCCAGCTTTGCATGTACATTGAACAAATATGATTCCACTGGCGTGTGAGTCCCACTGGATGAGAACACCGGAGCCCGTGTGACTGAACGGCATGCAGGCGGAGCAGACGCAAAACAGAACAGCGTGCTTGTGATTATACGCAGTCTGAGGACGTCTGTTGCAGCCCGGCGCAGATACACTGGCAGGCAGAACACGTCACGAGCTTAAGCACAGGCACGTCACAACGCCTGGGTTCAAATACCATCTGACTACTCGCAGATCCATTCCGGGGGCTTCTCAATTAAGACAGGCAAATTAAGGAAAGCTCTGCTAAAGTGTGTTTAATCATTTCAGATAGTCTTTGAACCCAGGTCTGCACGACAGACATCACAGTCAGCGATCTCTAAATACAGCCAATGATATGAGAGATTCCTTAATACAGCCAGCGATATTTGAGATATCACTATATACAGACAGTCATATAAAATCTCCTAAGACATCAGCCAATGTATGAGAGAGATCACTTAACACAGCCAATCACAGTGGAGACCCAGTTGCAGCAGATCTACCTGCTGCTGTACAGTTCAGGTCACAAGCCATCTGAGCGATGTAAAACACTTCCTCTATGTCTCCTCCTTGACAAACCAAATCCAATAAAGCAGAGAGACATTCCCAAAGGACAAAGAGCAGCAGAGAAAACAGAGAAAAAGAGAAGATGTCAATCAAAAGTTAGTGAAGAAAAGGAATGGGAGGGAAAAGGATTTTTAGTAAACAGGAGGGTTTATACAGCAGAGAGGTTAAAAAATTAAGTCACACCATGCATAGAAGTCACTGTAAGATTAAAATATCAAAATAAGCAAGAGAAAGTATGTATATAGGTTTGCAGTCTACACATTTGCTAAAAAGTGGTTAGTTAGGAAGTTTGAAAAGACTAGAGGAATCGATGCCAGGCATGTCTTCCCTTAACTATAGAATGACAGAGAATCTCTTTTCTAGAAATCATTCAACAAAAGACAATCTGGCAGAGAAAACACTGCATGCACTTTACCGGTGATCTCAAACCAGACGGGTGTGTCCGACGTTTCCGTGGTGATCACCCCCACCATGTGAGCCACGGGGTCGCTCTCCATCACCGAGAAGGAGAATGGGGGCTCCTCGAAGGCCAGGGGGGGCGCGTCTGCAGCCACCTCTGGCTTGGGGATCCACTCGACGTGCAGACGACATGTGGATGACTTCTGGGGGCGACCGTTGTCCACCGCTTTGATCTAAAAGAGAAGGAATTACACATAAAAATGCATTGGAACCCCGAATGTCATCCCGTAAAGACCATAATTAAATCCAGTAAATGCTAGACGAGGATGTGGAGACGATAAAGAAACGGAGAAACAAAGAAATAGAGCAAGAGACGGACATAGGGAATGTTGAGAAGAGACAGAAAGAGAACGAAAAGGAGAGAGAGTCGGGTGAAGAGTGAAAAAAAGAGGGCATGGGTTCAAAGAACGGTCAAGTCAGCCCACATGGGAAAAAAACAGGAGCTTAGTGGAACACCTGTTGCCATGGCATCCCTCCTCTTAAACAGGTGTGGACTGTCCAAAATGAGGGTGGTCTAACCCGGTTTATTGTCACGTTAGCTCAACCCAGACACTGTCGGCCCCAATACTACCAGTTTGACAGAACTGAGCTTCCTATAAGTTATGTAACAGACACTACAAAAAAAAATCTATGAACCGATGTAAGCTGCCGAGTCAGACCGTCCAGTGGTAAGTCAGCTTTGAATGCAATTAGAAAACCCAAACAAATATGGAGTGTCACTTTGCTAATCAATCACTTTGTATAGCCAATGAACAACAGGTGGTACCCAACCCTAGACTTTCCCATAAATCAAGAATTAAATCTCATATGAGAACACCGCCCTAAGAACCTTGATGTGGGCTACTCACAGTGAGAATGTCATACTCCCCAGCCGAGGAGAACTTCTTAGATGACACCAGGCCCGTTTTAGGTTCGATGAAGAACTTCCCGTGCTCGTCTCCCTCCTCGATTGAATACGAAATCTCCGCGTTGACACCCTCGTCGCGGTCCGAGGCGATCACGCGGTACACAGGATCCCTCTTCAGAGCGCGCTCCTTTTCTGGCTTTTCCCGTTCCGGTAGCTTGATCTTGTAGATCTTTTCAAGGAACTGTGGCCGGTTGTCGTTCTCGTCCAGGACTTTGACAATGACGCGGACTGTGGTGGACTTTGCGGGAATGCCATGGTCAGTGACAGTGATCTGTGAAAAAAAAAGTCAATTACATTCTTTTATTAATGTAGGAATTACAATTACAGTAGAATTAAATGTATAGCTAAGACTGACTTCAACAAGAAATAAAATTAGGGGGAATAAGTTGAATAACAAAGTGAATCTAATGGTTACGACCAGTGTGCGAGAAAATATGCAAAGTTCAATCAAAACCTTCAAAGCATTTATGTGAATAAAGTGTTGATTCAACTCCGGTCATGGATGTCCGAAACACTTGGGCTTTTTGTTTGTACTGCTAGATAACTGCACTCAGTGATACGTCCTCGATCTGAATCTAATTAGGAAGCGGGGATAAAAACTAGAAATGTTTCAGCTCTCGAGGACTGATTGTGAATAGCTCTGAGCTGCTGGTTGTGCTAGCACTGTGTTTCGTCAATATAATATAACCGGAGCAGCGATGTTTCCTTGAAGTCTTTCCATATTTGAAAGCCTTGAATTAATAAAAAAACTCCTCTCCCCTGCCTTACTTCCCTCCACCACTTTCACTCTCCCTTCATTTCATCGCTCACAAGTGTTTTTCAGTAAGTCAATTGGCTGCCAAAATTGAAGCAATTCCCTCTGAGATTAGCTAGCTGTCAAGTCATCTTATTCAAAGACATGCTGTGCTTCCGGTAAAAAATATGCAAAGGGAACAGGTTGTTATACAGTCCCTCGCATATTGAAGTTCTTTCTTTTCATTTCCTTTTAGTGATTCTTTTTTAGAGTGAATGGATGCAATGAATGCAAACGGAAAATCAGTTTCCAGTTTTCCCTAAGAAAAGTGCCACAAAATGGCCCAAAGACCAAACTTGCTTAACTTTTTGTTTTCTGCCAATGAAGGACAAGACTTGTTGTTGTTTGCAGATGTAGCACACACCGCCAATGAAGAACAAGACTCGTTGTGGTTTTGCAGATGTAGCACGCACCGCCAATGAAGAACAAGACTTGTTGTTTTTTTGCAGATGTAGCACACACCGACAATGAAGAACAAGACTTGTTGTTTTTTGCAGATGTAGCAGACACCGCCAATGAAGAACAAGACATGTTTTTTTGCAGATGTAGCACACACCGCCAATGTGGTAAGCAGTCACTCCTTCAAGAGCAACCAAAATAATCGATTTTGTTAAAGTGTAAAGTGGATTTTCATCATAAATATATCGTCATCCAGCCAGATGCCAAGATAATTTTTTTGGGGGGGTTATGTTTTCTTCATAACTGCAAAGGAAGCACTCAGGGATCCTAAATACAATAAATGTGTAAGAAATGAATAGAATTTGTAGGATATTATTCTTACAACACGCTGGTTGATAACATTTAGGCAGTTTGTAAAAATTCACACAAAATTGACAATGTACTAAAAAATATGTCCCATTTTAAAAACTACTGGATGAAATTACACAGAAGCTCCAAAAAGTACTCAGCCAAGAAGCTGAAAATACTCAGACACCCGCCTGCTCCCAGATCATTTTGTGCAGTCTCAGATCTGGACAGACAACAGTAACCATAAAACAAAGCAGTTTCAATGCTGTTCAGTTGGCCTTTATGGCTGAACGGCATCTAATCTTTTAAATTAAATGTACAGCTGAGAGAGTTTAATGTACATAGGCACCATAAAGCTTAGCTGACCCAAACAAACACAACACTTAATTCTTATTTAGTTGCTGGGAAACCAAACCCAGGGTTCATCCGTTCATCTCACATCCAGGAGACATGTGGGCAATTCCGAGCTTAGGGCTTTGGGAAAATAAAAAAGAACTGGTTGTTCTAACGTAATTGGAAACCATCTGCTCGGTGCTTCAGCGAAGACACTTTGGGTGTCGGAGTGGTCGTCACGTGCCTTTTGGCACGGCCGGCGGCGATTAGCGTTGTTGCGTGTGTTTGTTTTCCCTCGCCCGTTTGCTCCGAGGCCATACGAGCTATTTGCCACAAACAGAATTAATTAAATGGGATGACTGGAGCACTTCGAGTTCGAGGAGGCGCGTGCCTCTCGGGAGCAGTGTTGGCCCTTCTTTGGTCTGTATTCTCATGTTCTGTAATGAACGTAGCCATTATGAGCAGATGAATTCATTTGGCCAGTTTTTGCATGATATTTCGGGGGGGGGTTCAAAATGGTGCCCTACCTTGGCACAGTACACTTACATTGACCAGAGCCTGTGAGTCCTGGTAGGGGATAGGGAGCCGTTTGGGAAGCGCACTTTGTCTACAATTCCCTGTTCTCTTTGTGCAATCAAAGCACTGGATTGAGAGGAGGAAAAAAACTGAAGACAAGGACCCAGCTAATGTGAACAGCTGAACTCTGCGGTCTGTGAGAAACGTACCAAATGGCATCCTATTCCGGTTGTAGTGCATTGGGCTGATAGGGCGCTGGTCTAAGGGAGTGCACCGCGAAAAGAGCCAGGGTGTGCGATCTGGGACGAAGCCTACATGGTGATTATGCAGAGCGACCGGAGGGACAAGATGCGAGCATCGATCAGAAAAACTCAACTCTGATACTGTGCTTGGACGGCGGAATGGAAATGGTGAGTAAGGCGGTGTCTGAGAGTGTATTCGCATTTGAGTGTCTGTGTGCGTGCTGCAGGACAGTTTCTAGTTAGCACATCCTACTCTCTCAAAGTATTCACCAGATGCCCGTCAGCCGACCCCCTCCCTCCGTCAAACAGACAGACACAGAGACATTAAAACAAAGATAGCCTCAAAGGGGTTCTCAGAGAAAGGCCATGTTTCTTCCCTCCCGTTACTGTCCCCTTTATCTCTACTTTTCATATTACTCCAACGTTCCCTCTCTCTCCCTGTCATATCGGTCTCTCTTTTGCTCTCCTTTCTCCGCGCTCTCGTAAATCTCTCTCTGTCCCTGTCTCTTTTCTTTAGGCCCCAAGCCTGGGACAGCATGTCCAAACATATCCTCCTTCCCCCCTGGTCTCTCACCCCGCTGCTAAAGCCGACAGACACTCAACAAATTGAGCCTGGTGTCCTACTGAGACCTCCCCCACTCTGCTGCCTGTTGCTCACTCGCGCGCACACACACACTGGCAACCCCCCTTATACAATCACTAAGCCCCCAGTCAACTGGCCAGCCAGCCCACTTCCCCTCTCAGCATCTGGTGCAAACGAGGCCTGCACAGCCAGCCGGCTCCCCCGCCACATGTTCCACCCAGCCCCCACCCGTGCAGACAGCCGCCCACCTTCTGGCCAACAGTCCCCAAGATGTGGCTCTGTCCCTAGGACAAACCGGAGCGTCCTATAGCCTGAACGGGTAGCGGCGGAAGATCCAGGAGTGTCAGGTCAGTGCTCAAGCACTTCCACCTCGGTCCCTTCTCTCGGACCGGTAACACTAGTAATGGATGAGTGGTGTCGGAGCCCAGATCTTTATGTAGAGGCGACGTCACGTCCACCTCCAGGGACAATCTGGCCCAATAAAGTCTATTGCTGCTGGAGCCTGGCCGAAACCACCGACCAGCTACCGCGGGCTGCCAAAACTTCTGAAGTCGTCATAGTTACCAGCAATGGACCGTGGTCAAAGTAGTGGACCGTATAGGAAACAGCGGGGGGGGGGGGCATTGAGGACGTAGTCAAGGACTCTTGGTAGTTCTGTTCCCACTTACCCACGTCCGGGGTATGTGGGCCAATGTGACTTGCGTCAAATGACTTCTTTCCCCTCTCTGTCTCGCTCTTTACCCTTCGCTTGATTGACTGAAGTAGAGCAGCAGATCAAATGCTCTCTAATTGTACAGTGTGTGAAGGTTCTTCAGAGGCATTAACAACGACAATTCATTATTTGATTTTCTCCCATCAAACGTCTTTTTCTGTTGAGTTTTGGGTTCTGACTAAACACTGCAATTAATTAGTTTCCTGAGCGCATGAGTGTCACAGAGCGTTTTGCAATTTGGTCCCAACATGAAAGAGCTGGAAGTGCACTTTTAGCTCTTTAACGCATAATGTAACATCTGTCGGGAAAGCATTGTGCCAAATGGTGAAAATGAACAGTGCTTACAGTACAGGATTCCTAAAACTCTGGCTAAGTATTATATTTTTTAATCCAGCAAACACAGAGAGAATAGGGTTTTAAATACAATCTCAAAATAATGTAAAATAACGTGTATGCCTAGATCAGCTTGCTTAACTCATTGAAATCAACAGTGACAAAACAACAAAGGCTGTAGATGTGGCACCTCTTGTAGGCTTGGCCCAACTACTAAAAGAGATATAAAACAGTGTTTGAACCCAGCCAGATCTCTGGCAAAAAAAAAAAAAACTGCTTTTAACCAATGGCTAACCCTCTTAATCTCAAATTCAATTGTCTCAGACCAAATTATACCCCCTGAGATGAACCCTCAAGGTTGGCTTCTGACTCTCAGCTGTCCAGGGAACCTGCCTGGTTGCCAACGCCCACAGAGGGCTCCTAACCTGGTCACTTTAACAAAATAAATGCTCCAATCTGCCCTAACCCTTGAAGCCTTGCCTTTGCCCTGAGATCAAGGAGGAAGACATTTCATTCTGCATATAAGTGTGGATGGAGAGAATGAAAGGAAAGAGAAAGGGGGAGAGAGAAATGGGGGAGAGGGAGAGAGAAAGGGAGATGGGGGTCCTCCTCAGCGAGAGAGATCCCTCCACCCCTCTTCCACACTATAATTTTCTGTCCCGCGCCAGAATTCAACTAGGCCATCCCACTGTGTAAATGTGGTATTACAGAAAGCACAGGAGGGGCTGGTAGGCCGGCCTGCACCGGCACTGATAGGCATCCAACGAACCCCGGACTGTGTCCACTCCCGTAATGAGAATGAAATCCCATGTTAAAATGTCCAGGCAGCAACTGACTCGGTTGGGAGGGAGGGGGGCGAGGCTACGAAGGAGTGAGTAATAGGGGAGGGAGAAATGCATACGGAGGAGGAAAGAAAGACCGATAGGCAGCGAGGAGTGAGGCACAATTAAAATCCGCAAGTCTAAACGCCGGCTTGACGTTGACAACTCACCTCCCTGCCCCAACTTGCCTCCCTCAATCCAGAGACGGAACACTGGTGGAGAACAAAGGCCCAGTCACCCAGTTTCTCCCCCCCTCGGAAATGGCAACCGGCAGAATCAGGATCCAACCCCCCCTCCCCCTTCTCTCACTGGAGTTGAACTATGCGCTGCGTCTCCATGGCACGGTCTAGTTCGGTTGGCAAAGCCTGGTGCCCGGCCATAGTCAGCCGGTTGGAGTTTGAAGGTTAAAGTTTACAGGGGCAAATAAAATGGTCGCTGTAGGCCTATTCGCCTGAGGAGGTCATTGTTGAGAGCCTTTTCAGGTGATTAGCGCGTTGCTAATGCTTTTCCAAACAAACCTTGACACAGATGGAAAAGGACGTAGACTGTTTTTCTTCCTTCCAGCTACCCCCCTTTTACATTTAGCGGTAGACCAGTCAAAACAAGGTGCTTACCTCAAGAATGTGCTCGTCCTGCTGCTCTCGATCCAGCTTCCTCGAGGTGGTTGTGACAAGGCCTGGGGAGACAGAGGTCTGTTAGTACTATGGCTATGATGGATCCAAAGTTGCACTGATATTTCCTCACAACGGGTTATTGTGCTATGCACTCACTTCACGTAATCATGATAATGAAAACGTCAAACCACAGACCACATAACCACAGTAAATATTGAACAAAAGGGTGAGGATATAAGATTCAGCAGACAATCTTCACCCTAAGACACTTCTCTGGCTGCTTAGTTTGGGTCTTTTACTGCACAATTATTGGCCAGAAAAAACAGATTTGGGTTGCCTGTTTAAACACCGCCATGCAGTCTTGTACTACAGGGTAATGTGATGTCTATTTGCTTGGCCTCATGCAATCACGAAAATGAAATCCATAAACCACAGACCACAAACCACAAAACCAGATTGAGTTAAAGCAGCTAATACTGAGTAAAGGGCACATTCTAAAAGGGCAAACAAACTTCATAACAATACACATGATGTGCTTTATAAAGACTAAAAATAGCCAAACTAACACGGAAGCAGGCAAATGCCAGGGCAAATTCCAGGGTTACAGTGTTTGCTAAAACCAAACCCGCCATTCTGTTTTTTTTGGTTAAGCCATCCAATCCCTTTTCCAAGCAATGAAGTGGTGTAAGAGAGTGACCTAAGACAGGTCAGCAACCCTAGGTCAACTCCACACCCCGGACAGGCCATTCGTGAAATACTGCACAGTCTGCTAACGAGCTCTAGAACCGCTGTGAAAACGGCAGTTGCTTGAGTCTTACATTACCAGCTGAACAAACACTGAGCAAGGTAGAGGCAATGTGAGGCAGAACCAGTCAATCACACCCCCAGGCCAGAGATCTCAAGTCATCCATAGAGGGTGCGGGGATTTCGCTCTCATGGTTTATTTTAAGGACTTCGAGAGACCCCTTTTGTCAGCCGCAATGGCAACAATTAGTTGGGACCTGAAGAAGAGTTTATCCTGGCTAGGCAAAGAAAAAATCTAAAACTTCTAACCTAAAGTCTCGAGTAGCTATCCAATTGGAATCAAAATCAACCCAAAAAGTTGAATGGGGGGAGAAAACAAGTTAAAAAAAAAAGGATCAAATAAAAAGATATATAATGTAGCCATGAGCTGCAGTCTCTTCGCTATAAATAATAAGCAGTATATTCCTCACTCTCCGGCGTAATTGCAGTCCTGAAGTAGAAGCGAGTGTAGAGTAGATGCGCCAGCACAGACCGCACCAGAGCCGGCCGGTTGACCACACGGCGACTGATTAGCACAGGAAAAAAAGGATTTCCGAAACCCAAGTCCATCAATGGCCCATATGCCGCAAGCCAGAATAGTAATCCCACAACTTACAGCCGCCCCCGAAATAGCCCCGTTCAGCAAATGAAGGAGTCGAGTGAGCCGGAACTCCCCAGGGATTCGTGCTGTATCGGTGTTAAGTGAAGACAGAGTTTCCCCTCGTGTGCCAAGCTAGCTGTCTTTGTAATGGATTGAACCAACCTAATGAAGCTGTTGAAATTCGGACAAGCACATCCAAGAAGTCAACTGGATACAGTGCACTGTTGGGCTAGCAATAATGTTAGGTAGTCGCAGGACGCGCACTGCTATTGGTTTGAGATCAGCAGCTAACCATGACATGGCTTTTCAAAAGAGCTCACAGAGAATAAGACTCTTTGTAAAAGTAAGAAAGGCTGTCTTGAAAACTGGCCAGTTTGTGAGGCATTTGAATGGATGTAAACAAGAAGATCGCGTTACCCCCATTCCCCAAACAGCGGTAGAGAAACGGCTGCTGAGAGAGGCACGCACACACTACTCGCTCCCACTGACTAGCCACGATGTGTCCAACGGGGGGAGTAAATGTGGTCATCTCCGCAGCATTTAAGTGATAGCGCTGCACTTCCATCCTAGCGAGGAGCTAAAGTTAACCAGGCCAGAACTCTCAAAGGTCGCTCTAAGTTGATCCGGCTGGTTGGATCAATCGTAGGGAGGGAAAAAAAAGAGGATCTTAGCTGGCTCCTAGCGCTCTGGAGCGCGGCCCTTTGATGTGGGGTTATACATGTCAACGCCGATGAAGCAGTACTCGTTGCTTTGCATGCCGTCCTATCTTTACCTGAGCCACAGCGCCGAGCTTTCAGCTAGAGGGCTGCAGTACCGCGGGGGGCCCGGGGGGACCAGACAGAGATCAAGTGAGGCACGGTCTCCATTTGTCAGGTAGCGGGCAAATCTGTATGGACTTATTTTTTGTCCCGCTAATGTTCAAACGTTTTTAAAAGAAATATGTGGAAACCACTCGCCCAAATGCCTGGCGCATTGCACGGATTCATTATGCCGGGGCTCAGAACCTGAGTTGAGAGACGTCTGAGTTGGCGCACGTTGTCTGGGACACGTCTCGCTCAGCAGATGACAATTTAATATTTTCTCGGGATGATATCAGCTCGCCGTCTCCACTTGAGACGCGTGATTATCAGCCTGTGCAGGTTCATCAGAAGGGAAGGATCCGACAAGCACCACTGGGGCACTCTGAAATGTTTAAACACCCACCATGACTGCCAAACTGCTAGGCTACGAGCAGAGAACAAAAACACGACAACTCCCACGATGAATAGACTGAAATGAACCGACTTTCATTGCCGATGATGTACCGCTAGACAAACTGTTTGGGTAAGCGCCTACAGGCATCCGATCATAAATTTGACAACAAGGCACTCTCGATTTAGCACCAATGCGGACTACGTCAAATATAACGTTTAGGGACTGCGGTCAGGTGTGGGATCAGTTCTTGCAGGACTGGGCCGGAGTCGGACCGGACCGCGCTTTGTACTTGTGCTGGAAACAGAACACAGTGAACGTGATTGAGTTTCGTTCAAACTGGAAGAGCTGCACAGCTTTTGGCAGGCTACATATAGGATATCTTGCTGTTCCAAGCACACAAACCAGTTCTCCAAACGCACACGCCAGCAGAGAAGCTTGCTGTTCAAGCCCACAATCTAGCTCCACACTACAGACACACACACACACACACACACGAATAAAGCTTCCTCAGGCGTGGGCTGAGCCGGGGCTGACAGTAATTATAGCCGTCTAGTTTTGAGATGAGAGGAGAAAACAACGGTTGCAGCAGAGAAACTCCGCAGCGTGTCTCTCAGCACAACCGCGTCTCCAAAATGGAGGCCTGCCGGAGCCGTCCGGGACAGTGGCGGCCCAAGACACAACCCAGGCATTATTTCACTGATTAGCAGTCTAACGGGGTGACACATCTTCCGACGAGGACTGCAGATGCTTGGGCGTTTTGCGGGTGTCTGCGGTGGGGTGGGGGTGGTGGTGGGAGGTGAACCAGTTACGAGAGCTTTGAGTGCAATGACATATATAACGTAATGGTACATCGAAAATCGAATGAGAGCAGAGCTTGGCTCGGACGTGTTTTTCATCTGGGAGGTAATTTTTTCTTTTAAAACATTTTATTTCTCTTAGCCCCTGGCATTGACCCTAAAAACGTCAATGTCCTTACGTTTAATGACAGACTTTCAGCTAGCTCCAAGCTAGTCTTCAGGAGGACCAGAACCGGAAGCTCGAAGCGGCGCGCGTTTCATGCGCTTCTTGTCTCCGACGCCTGCCTAAGGAAACCCTCATAATCCCAGGGCCTGCACCGCACGGTGAAGCATCCCGAAAAGGTAGGCTGATCGCGCAACACCGTTCCTGAGTGGAGGAGGGATTGTTTGGGTGCTCCAATACAGGCTAGCAGCCACGCGGCCGCAGACTGGGGGGCCGCGGACGGTTCCCCACAGACGTATCATTTTGCTCCGAGAGGAATGTCGCGCCGCATGCAGCGTTCCTAAAGCCCGCCTGCGTTTAAGAGCCCACTTCAGACACACAAACACACGGTGACTCAGCGGCTCAAACAGGGACATGGCTCGCACAACAAGATAACACCACACGCGCACGCGCAGGCAGAACCACCATGTAGCTTCAGACAATCACCTCCCGGGCCCCACCCACACGGGTCGCTAAGAAGGTGTCCTTGTGAAGACGGCTGGCGTTTGGCACAGGAGAGAGGGCCGCCAAGCTGCGCTAAAACATAAATGCCTGCCTAACCCTAACCCTCCATTATACGAGTCAGACACACACTCAAAGGGGGATAGGTATGCTTCAGGTCTGCAACTCATTATCCTCCAACCAGGTTAGCTAATAGGGCTCATCTAATGCATATTCATATGACGGGATATAATCAAAACCTGATTCCCTGGCACTCTATTTCCCAAATAGCGCGCTACGTACGACTACATAGACGAAGGATGCATTTGGCACGCCGACGACAAGGGCCAGAGGACACCGACTGGCGAGACCCCGTGGTGAGCACGCGGATGTCCATTTAGACGGGCCTCGATTACGACAGATGTGGATTAGGTTTAGGAAAATATATCCTCTTTAAAGCGAATATACACGTGTTGGCAGCCCGAGGAATTTAGGAAGCTTGGGAATTTGGCGGACAGGATGCGCGGGACGGCGCTAAGTGGGAGCCAAAAAGAAGTGCTGCAGCTTATGGCCATGAAAAGAAATAAATATCAACACGGATGGAATGCAATTTTTTAGGGGACAGCATTTTTATAAGGTCAATGTCATCTGTGGCCGTGGTAAATTGGAAGTGTATTAGAGCCTGTCGGGTGATACAGACTCCGACGCCAGAGGTTAATGGGGCTGCCATAGGGAAGAGTGGATCATAGCCATGAAGTACAAAGGAGGGGGTGGGGGGTCAAATAGTTGCCGGACTTGTCCGAAACAAGGCTCTTGTTTACATCTCCCATTTCAAAAGGTTTTGCTACGGTGTGCCGAAAGGAACGGGACCCTGGCTTGTTAACGGAGGGAGGCTGTCTGTCCAGATGCCCGCTTGAGCGTGGGATTGATGTACGGTCCGGTGACAGGGAGGAGTAATTGGAAGCTGTAGCGCTATGTAGATTACCCAGCTGGGGTCTGAATGCTGTTTATGCTGGTTATATTATGTAATGTGTCTGCCGTTCAGGGAAGGATGAGGTGACAGTATGGGGAGAGAGAAAGAGAAAGAGAGAAAGGCTGAAATGGAGAGAGTCTGACAGGGAGACAATAAAATACTGTGAGAGCGGGAATGCCTTGTGTGTGAGCAGAAAGAAACCGAAAACGCAGACTCCCCGGCGTGATGTGTGTACATTCCCGGGCTCACTCATGCGCCAAGGACAGTCTGATAGGCGTGAAAACCGCCGTGGCCGCGACGGCGGAGGATGTAGATTCAGCTGTTCCCAGCGAGGTGAGGGAGGTGCCGAGGAGCAGCTTAGGAGCAAATGCCGGGCCTTGTAAAAAAAAAACGGAAGGGGGGGTGGGCAGGTGTGTGGAGAATTCAGTCGACGAACCTTGTGGTGCAGCGAGCCCCCTCTCACACTATCAGAAAGAAGAACGTATGACCGGACACTAGGCAGACACGTGCAAGACCCTCTGCAGGCATTCACGCACACACTATAAACATCATTTTACTGTTACTCTACTTTCCTTCCTTCCTCGATAAGCTTGTGTGTCTCGTGTCAATTGTCTGGCCCCTGAATGGCAGGAAACGGCAGGAAGTTGTTGGTGGTAGTATCCATTTCCCATCTGGTTTTGCCTCGCTATTGAACTGGGCCCTTTGTAAAGCGCAGTGCGAATTGTCACATGATACTCACCCCCAACAAGAGAAGGCGTTGCCGAAAGCAGATATGAGTACATCACAGAGTTAATGATTTGCAGCCTGGGACACTGGCTATTAAAACCCTTTCTTGTTTTATTTTCCTTTCTGGCCTAAATAGCTATTATCTGGAAACAGAAAATGCATATAAGTGCTGTCAGAGGAAGCAATGTTTGCCAGGGCATTACCGTGATATTCCTATTCAAATGTCTACAACGACTCTCTTCTCCATGGTAGTTGTGTGTGATCATTTTCAATTGGGTCCCCAACAGATTACACTGCCCAGTCCCTCACAGGAAGAAACTAACTGAACTGTTGTAAACTGCTTCGTTGTACAAGGGGAGGTTTTGTGTGTTTCCCACAAGACCAAGTTTCACAAAATGGCCTACATACAGTACAGAAATATAGAAAAAGGTCTGGCTTCAGGACAGTTTTTGACCCGAGGACACCTTGAATCTACAATCGCAAAAGTCCAAACGGAGATGAAACAAAAGCTTCAGTGGCTTATTTATTTCGGATTGATGTATCCACGCCCTTATGTAAACTTCCTTCTAACCACAGAGACAATTGGTCACCGTCAGTTGTCTACCTCCATCCGGCATCATATTGGTACATGACCACACATCGGATACCAAAGATGGCCAGCTACTGTAACAGACTGCGTGAGAAGGACCGTGTGATCGTTGGATGACCTCTCCGGTTCCCTCACGCCCCCCCCCCCTCCCCGTTCCCTCTCCCCCTCCCCGTTCCCCCACGCCCTCCCCGCTCCCGGGCGCCGGGTGTTATTCCGTTGCGGCGTCGCGTCTCTTTGAGCACACACCCCAGTTCCGTCGTCCAGGCATTGTTTGAAGTCCGGTCCAATCCGTTTCAGCTGGCTGCCGGCGTCTTTTAAATCCCTCATCCACTAGGTATCATTAAAAAGACACCTTTGTCCTGCTCTCCTTCTACACGGGCGGGGCGGCTCACGTCTACCCCTACCCGGCGAACCTCGGAAGAATGCCTCTTGACGAGACCCAAGTTTCTTAGCCGTGAAGAGAGTGGAGGAAGTGGGGGGGGGTAACTCTGTAACTGAACTCCCACAGGGGCTCACTGGGGGGTCAAGTGAGGGTGGGAAAAGCATAAACGTGTGTTTCCGGCCATGGTGGGACTACGTCTGAAAAGAACACCGGACACAGAGGGAGGGGGGTGTGTGGTAAACCCCGGATTATGTCAGGAGGCATATGCAAGACCATGCACATATACTGCTCCCATACACCAACCAACATCAACAGCCCAGGAGTCACTTGCACAAAGCAAACATTATTCAACTGACCCAATTCTTCTGGGGCCTCTTCCAAAAACTAAGGGGGGGAAAACTCCCAGACTTCCAAGCAGCGGGGATTCCGGAGGAACTCTATTCCCAACCATGAAAAAACGCAAAAACACATGAATTCCCATTGCCAGCTTTCTCTGAATGAGATTGCCATGGTGTCTTGGGAAAGAAAATGAGAGAGCTAGCCTTGCACTTTAATGAAACCCCCAAAGTCGAAGGGAACTAAACAGCAGGACTTGTTTACTCTGCAGAAATAAAGTAAGCCTTTCATCCAGGGGTTTAGCCAGCTGATACGAGGACTGCACATGGAAAAGGGCAAAGCGACCCAAAACCAGCCAGGAGACGGGCCTTCATCTGCGTTTGAAGCGCTCACACAAAAGTTAATAAGCTACAGGGAGGAAAAAATGATAGCTTCTATGACAGCTAGCTAGCAGAGCTACATATATTCAATGTTTACCAAAATAGAGAAAAGGCCAGGCGAGCCAATCTGCATTAATCTGCTTTTGAAGTTGTTTGTTTTTTCAGGCAGAAAGCTAAAGGGATTTTTGTTGCTAAAATGCTGGTTAGCTAGCTTAGCCTCACATATGTATGCAACTTTTACTGAAACCCATACATACAACATACTTTTTTGCTTTCTTTTCCCACCCCTTTGTAA
The DNA here is from genome assembly GCA_016801105.1 of Esox niger. NCBI lineage: Eukaryota > Metazoa > Chordata > Actinopteri > Esociformes > Esocidae > Esox > Esox niger. The sequence goes on along the minus strand of JACXGJ010001098.1, from coordinate 21,409 downwards.
TGCTTTGTAGATATGCCAAAACTGGGCTTCGCTCCCGTTTCTGCTTTTGAGCGTAATTACAGAGGTCTGTGTGCTGTAAGGTTAAAACTGTTTAAGAAACCTGTAATATGCGGGAAGAGTATCATATTGAGTGGATAATGTGAAACGGGTATCAAGCCTATTTTCATCCAACTGAGGGCAGTGACATGGAAAATGCAACGTCAATTTGGCCCTTTTGCCTATGAATACTGTTGTCAGCAACAGCTTAGATGTGCTTTCAACTTCGTTTACACTTTATCTCCATATAAATTATACCAATGCATGCAAAAGTGATTCAGTCATTTTATTCATTGGACAAAACATTTCACTTTGACTTGTGGACATCCGGTGTAAAGTTGACAGCCGCAGCTAAGATGCACCGCTCTCATCTTCTATCCGGCTCTCTTCTATCTCTTTCTTTCCATCTCCCTCTCCCAGTCTTTATCTCAGCACAAAAAGATGGAGAAATGCATACTGCATTGTAATTTAAGCGATTTAGTTGAAGTTTGCCTTTGTACAACGCCCCCTCTTTGTTAAACCTGGCGTGAGGAGCTCTGGTGCTAAGCTGATAAAAGTTTTAACGCACTTTGATATGCATGAATGGGTAACATCCATCTCTCCGTGCCGTCCTCAGTGGAACCTGTTTGTCACAGCGGTGCTTCCCAAACGCTTACAAAAAGAACACCTTCAAAGCAGCCGGAGAATTGTTGCATGCTGGAATGCAAACGGGGTTCTATGTCCTCTCTAAACTCTGTAGCCAGGTAAGGCGTGCGGTTCTACAAATACCCCATTATCTGGAAAAGAAGAAAACGTACTGGAAACAGGTAGGCTTAGAAAGAACAGTTCTTAGATAAGGGAAAGTAAAGTTTTGCTCTTTGGTTGTTAAATATTTCAAAACACCCAGAAAACTATGTTTTGAATAAATGTAACATCAGTTAGGATGAGAGAATGTGGAGTTATGATTTCTGCCACTTTGGTCGGGAGGCAAAAACACCCTGACGCGATGTGACGCAGGGGAAGGGCCCAATTCACTTTTTCAGAACCACCTTTGTTTTTTTACAACAGCTGAGTGGAGGGTGGGGCTGATTTCCATTTTCGAGGTTAAACGAAAATCATTGGAGGTCAGCGCAGATCGATGGCCCGGGGTCAGATATTGATCTGCCCATTCATTAGAGGGCCCCAATGAAGCTCTTATGGCAACACGGGTAATAGAATTTCAGACAGCCATATAAACGCCCGGCAAAATGACACCACTGTGCTGATCAGATCCAATGTGATTGATCACCGGTGGGCCTTCATATCTCAGCTGTTCTGCCCTATATACCTTTTTTCACCAGGGACTACAGATAGGAGCAACTTAAATCCAGGCCTTCTGCCATCTAAGAGCCAAAAAAGCTAATATTTCAACAGCAAGACTTTGGCTAATCTCCACCACTCTGTAGCTTACTGAAAATAACTTCAAGAATAGTTGCCCCATTGTAAAAGGGAATGAAGAATGTCTATTTGGGGAGTTTTATCTGTCTAAGTGGATCTATGAAAGACACACACACCCACACAACTCCCACCTTCGTTATCAAACATATAGGCCATTAAACCATTAAGAGTTAATGCCCAAATAAGCTAAATGCAGGGGCAGGGCCCTTGTTTTGTCTTTCTCGCTAACATTCTCCTTTCCTTTAGTTTCCCTATCTCCTTGGATAGTTGCCAGGATTAGGATTGTTCTGCAGGGGAAGCCCAGAAAGAGAAAGACAGAGAGAGCATGTTACATGACCAACCCTTATTTGGTCAAGAGAATTCTAACAAAAATAACCCCGGTTTGAGGGGAAGACCGCCACGAAGAACGGGACCACACAAGTCAATCCCGGGGAAGCTGGAGAGCCGATTGCTCTAACGGCCATTCTTCATTTAGTTTAAATGAGTACTTGTATTTAAACCAATAATAGGCCGGAATAAAACACTCAAGAGACAGGATTTAAATGAGTTTGTTAATTGGCAGTTACTGAAAGACATACAAGGTGGCACAATGCAATCAAAGTAAACAAGCTTGTTTGTAATCCAAGCGTCCAGTGTTAATTCTATAAAAGGGACACACCAAAACAATTTCACATTTACTTGATTCAAACTAGCAAACTTTTTAATATGCCAATATGTTTTGTAGCCTCTAACCTGCTTAGTAACTCAGCTGCAATTGCAAAACTGGACATGGGGATTGGAGATAAGGGATGTTGTCCAGACAAAATTGCAAACGGAACAAAGACAAGCTGTACTGTGTTATACTAATGAATGTTTAATTATATGGTATCTGTCCAACTAGATATAAAATGTGACGCATTCCTCAAAAACCAGCCAAAAAAACCCACATAGCACACAGAAAAAAAAACATCTAAAAGCTTTGGCCTTCCACATAAAAAAGGTAGTTGGCACCTTTTATTCCTTATAGGTTTACTGAACCATTGCTATTACTTCCTTTCTTGTAGGAGTAAAACTGCTGCCTGTTCCAGCGGGCAAAAAAAAGAATAACAATAAAATATTCAAAAATCGCAGATAACCTACAACAACCCCCAATTGTCAAAGGACAACTAAACTCCTATTGTGTCAATGATTTATCAGTCACTCGTTCGTGTAGAGCTTTCCACGACTTTGTTAGAGGAGCTGGATCCAGTGGCGTAAAGTTTAATATGTGCAATTTGTTTGGTGATGGTTAACTGAATTCTGGCCACAGTTCTCCCCTGGCTGGCTGAGTCCAATTCATTATATATGCTCTTTGTTAAATAATTACTTAGCCCAAGAGCTTTGGATTGGAATGATCTGAACCCATTCAAAGTAAGCAACTCCACAGACCCCAATAGAAAACACTCGATAGCATCAACTTGTTGTTTCCAGTCTAGCGACAGTAGCTTCACACGTTTGCCTGGGAGAAAGAAACTCAACAGAACGCCAGCAGTCACTTTGGTCTTACCTGTCTTGGGGTTGATGGCGAAGAAGCCCTGGGGGTTGCCGCTGGTGATTTTGTAGCCAAGCTTGTCGCCGGCCCGGGCATCTGGGTCCACCGCCTCGATCTGGATGATGGACACATCCTTGGGCGAGTTCTCCTCAACCGAAGGGTAATAGACGGGCTCAGATGTCTGCGGCGCGTTGTCGTTGACGTCCTGGACCTCCACGTAGACCTCCACGAAGGCCGACAGCGGCACCACGCCACCATCTGTGGCGTACACGGTCAGCCAGTAGTGCTCGGTTGTCTCGTGGTCGAGGAGTTCCTGAGTCCTTATGACCCCTGGGAGAGAAAAAGAATTGTAATTACTTGAGAGAGCTCTTTCAGTGTCAAAGAGAAAGACAGAGCGCAACTGGAATCATTTCAGGGAATCATTTCACATGTCTTCAACGGATAACCATTTCAGTTCAAACTTTCAAGGCGGTATCTGTCTCAGAAAACGCATATAGGGACAAGGCAACTGGCACAAAAGCTAAGTTAAAAGGCCGAATGTGCACAAACATGCCTTTATCTGCCGCGGAGGTCACACGTAAATGGTTAGGGGGAAAAGTAGCCCGTCGGCTTTTGGTATACAGTGCCACACGAAAGACAGCAAAGGAAGCAAAAGAAAGAAAAGGCAAGGGAAGAAAGGGTTGAAAGAGAGAGAAACTCATTTAGGGCTCTTTAAATCATGTGCAGGTCAAACAGAACCAGAGTGTGTGGGGGGGTAAGGCAGGGTAAAAGGCTGCTAGACGTCAGGCCCTGCTGCCTGTGTTTACACTGACAGGCTCTGAGTTTTACAGCAGTCCATATGTCGTGAGGGGCCTATGGCTTTCAGCTGAGTAAACAGAGGCGTTTCAAAGCCTGGTAAGGACCGACATCGCCCAACAATACATACGTCGGCTAAAAGGAGATCAGTGGCGAAATCGTCAGAAAATGGCTGCCAGCCATGGCCAATCTGCCTGCCTTCTCCGGATGGGTGCGCTGGGGGTTCCCTCGACGATTGCCCTGCCCATTATGATGTGGTTTCTCATGTAAATTATACAAGGGAGGCTTTCGTGTGATATGATAATCATTCAAATTGCGTCGAGTCGGAAGAAGAGTGAAATGACAGAGTCGTTGTGATGACAATCAGTAGAATAAACACAACAGTTCATGTACAGCTATTCGCCATGTAAAAACACAAACAAAGGTCAATGTTATCAAGGGCATTAAAAGTGAGCTCATCGACACGGCGCACCTCAAATGATGACACATTATAAGGGCCAGGGCGGGGGCCACTGTTCCATGAATGGGCAACAAGTAACTGCACACTCCCCGGTCAAAGTTTACTGCTGTGCCCAGGAAATGGTGGAGTCTATGATACTATTCTAACGCCACACCGAAGTGAGATAAGGCCCGTCCCGCTTGTTCCCGGAAAAAAAAACACGCAGCTCCATGGCAAATCTCATACTTTTCCATCTGCCTGCCTTTGAGAACCCTTTGTTGTTTTCTGTAACTCAATGTCTTGCGCTGCAGGTCTGTAAGCGAGATCCAGGCATACCTTTCCCCCTCTGGGGGAATGGAAAGACTTAGAAAAGAGAGGAGGGGAAAAAAATGAGAAAACTCTAAAAGACCTGTCAGACTTTTCAGGGGTTTCAGAATTGTTATTTTACCTTGGGTTTTGTTTTTATATATATATTTATTTTTTTTACCTCAGAGATACCTGTATCTCATGTCGGAGGTGCTTTTTGTCATTACTCATCAGTATGGCTGGCCAGGGTTAGCGGTTAACTTGAGGCATGTAATAAGGCAGGGAGGCAAAGGGCAAAACAAATATCACTGAAACTCTTCATAACACTTCCCACAGCCAGTGGTTGTCAGGGCACAACCTGTACCGTAGCTGTCGGGTGCAACACAATGTCTTAGAGAAACATTGGGTAGTCCAAGCTTGCTGGTTGCCACGGAATTTAACACTCTTTATCGTGGTGAAGTCATTATTAAAGCAATGGATGATATAATGAAGTAAAGAGTTTACAAAATGATGGGACTGGTTCAATAACATTGCCACAAAGAAATGGTTGAAATGTGGCGGTGTTTCTCCTCACAGACAAACAGACAGTCTATCAACTGCTTGCTGCAGCGAATGAAGACAGCTTCTGGGAGGAACAGTTGTGTGGGGAATTGCAAATGTGAAGCATAAATAACAAATGTGAGTGCTAATCTGACTGCTAGCGTCCTGCGAGAGCGTCAGGAAAGAGTATGAGTAAGCGTGTCAGAGGCAGAGAGGGGAGAAGATTGGAGATTGGAAAAGGAAAGAGGATCAGAGGAAGAGAGCGGCAGAGTGGTTGAAAAAAAGACGGGTGAGCGACTGAAATAGAGTGTGTGCGCGCGTGCTCGCCAATGAGACCGAGTGAGACGAGGTGCAGGACAGAGGGAAGCAAAGAGCTTTTGCCAATGCGATGCCCATGCTGGAGTGCTCATCCTTTTGACTGGGAGACACTGGTATAGCACCCGTTCAAGAGTGTCAAGCTTTCAGAGGCTCGCTGCCAACCCCAAAGCCATTGGCATGCAAACGATAGCTCTATATCGCTGCAATTCAATGGTGATTAACTGGGAGACTGGTAGTTGCAGAGGACCCTGCCCAATACTCCCTCCCTCGCAAGAAACTTACACAACAAGGACGTGCGATGACGAATGGCACTCAAACTTGATTGTAAGAGAATTGCAGAAGATTCAGAAGTCTCGTCTTTTTAAATGTTCCTGCCATTCAAAGAGAAACCCATTCAGCGAAAGCTTTCGCTGAACATCTTTTACAGTTGCTGTTCACTTTTCATTCAAAACCTCGACGTCGGCCCGAAAAACGACAAACCAGAAGACAACAAATGAAACATATCAGTCAAATCAGCATTCGGCTGTATAATGACTCAGTGAGTGTTTATAAAAGATGAAATCAGAGATATTCAGCCTCCGCGCCCATACTTTAAGAGTAACGAGGAAGTTGCAACACCTGCCCTAAAGGCAATAAAAATATTCTACAAGGGCTAGGCAATCTACCCAGCCAGATACGCGGTCTCTCTTTCTCTTTCCCACTTCCGACAATGCCCTGCAGCTGCATCTTAAACCGCCACCTATCACAACAGCCAGACAACACAATGAAAACATCTAACAGGTATTGCTGTACCTACAATTCTGCCATCTCATGCAGGCGTGTGAACTGTGAAGTGTGTTTGCTTCAATCATCTCCGGAACAGGTCCACGTTGACATTTACTCAATAGCTAGTTACACAGGGGAGGCTGGAGGGAGACTGCGGCGCAACAGAGAGCTGCTGAGTGTTGTTTTGACAAAATTGTGAAATAACATGGTTGTGCTTCGAGGCCGGCGTCAATGCTCCGAGGAAAATGGCAGTGGAGGTCTGAACACAGGCGAAGAAAAAAAAATTGTGGATTGGATAAAGCCTGATGATCCAGGCCAAAACTCAAATTTACCACAGAGTGGGGGTGCAGACTGCACTATGTTGTTCCCTATTTGGTTCAGGGGACATGAGTCTTGCGTGTTTGTCATGAAAGTGGGTAATTAGTTGGCACGGCCTAAATTGGGTGAGAGACACTATTTTGCCCCCAGAAGGCCTTGTGACTACAATGGCGTTGTCATAAATGGAGAGGATTGCACATGGCATGGATATCAAAAGCTGGCAATTGAAACAAATTAGAGCGCCCAAAAAGATTACCGGTTGTCAAAAGAGGATTAGGATTCGCAAAATCCTGTTTATCCCCTGTGTTCGTTTTCATATGGTAGCGTGTTGTCCTCTACTTCAGAAACTGAGTATGTATAATATATTTTTCTGGCAAAGCAAACATGTAATGAGCAATCAGGCACTATTCAATTGTACACAACACTGAGGAAAGACTGTCTTTTCAGTTTCTCTGTTGTCGACAAAGAGATCTACAGAAGTCAAGATGGTTTTCTGATGACCTTCGCAAAATTGACTGTACAGGAATGAATTAATGCGCTTCAGAGACCATGAGAGTAGAAACATGTCTTCACAAGACCAAGGAACTAGCGCTTTCAGTAATGCCTTGGAAGACACATTAGCAATGCCTCGAGCTGCCATTAAAAAAAAGGTTGCTTTGAACTATAGTGGTTTCGGAAAGTATTCAGACCCCTTAATTCATGCACATTTTGTTGGGTGATAAACTGATTCTATAATTGATGACATCAATTTAAAAATGCTATTGAACAACACACAATAACTACAAATTCCAGTTTATGGAATATCATCTGTGCATTTGTGTTCAGGAGCTTGATTCTCATAGGCTTCACTGTAGGGGTAGAATTAGACAGATGACAGGCACCACCTTGTTTTTGCCAGACATGGCGCTTGGCACTCAGGCTTAAAATTCAATTTGGGACTCATCAGACTAGAGAATTTTTCTCTGCGCTCTCAGATTCCTTCAAGTATTGTTTGGCAAATTCCAGGCATCTGAAGGCATGTCATATGCCTTCTTATCAGGAGTGGCTGCCATCACTACCAGAAAGGCGTTATTGATTGAGTGCTGCAGTAATGGTTGTCCTTTGACATCCACTGTGAAGCATGCAACCTTGTATAGACAGGCCTTTCAAAATGATTTCCAATCAATTGAATTTGCCACGAACAGACTCCACATTCTACAAATTCAAAACAGGATGCGTTTGAGCTCAATTTGGGGTTAGAGTAACAGGCCCGAGCCCTTCACTTTTTATCAACTGGAACAAAGTTCAAAATAACTTGCTTTCTCATTATGAGGTATAGCGTGTAGATTGATGGTCAAACCGTAATCACTTATGAACTTGGTCCAGTAACACAACCAAATGTGGTGAAAGCGAAGGTGTCTGAATACGTCTCAAAACCACAGTACCTCTCGGTTATTCAGCGCCGTCTTAGCATCGCATTCCTCAGCCCTCTTTTAGCCTCTTGCTCACACACTTACATCAACTCAGCGCGCCCCCCCATGCACCGACCCTGGCCAAATGCTTGAAATTCCTCCACCGCATTGAGCCCTTGGTGTATCAGAAAAAAGAGAGTCCTGAGCTAAGCTTCCCATGCCCCCGTGACTTAAAAACATAGCAACTCTTCGGTTCCCAGAGTTCTGAGAAGCTAAGACCCACTGCCCCTGCATTTCCAACCGTTTTGGTTCCACAAGTATTAACACCCAAACCGTTGGAGAATTTCGTGAGGCTGTGAAGTTCAGCCATAGCAGGAAAAACTCCACCTTGTGGGATACCCACATGGCCCACGGGTCTTGTGGAAATCTTCAGTACTTTACAGCAGTGTTTCCCAATCCTGGTCCTGGGGAACCAAAGGGGTGCACGTTTTTTGGTTTTGCCCTTCCACTCACATGCCTGATTCAAATTAAAAAGTTGATGATAGGTTATGTCAATCAAGGGTGTAAGTGGTAGGGCAACATTTGCAACAGGTGTGTAAGTGCTTGGGCAAAAACAAAAACGTGCACCCCTTTGGGTCCCAAGGACTACGATTTGGAAACACTGCTTTACAGCATTATGAATATTTACTGCGGTACATTACTAAAACGGTAACACAGAAGCTGCAGACCGGCCTAGAATCACACGCAAATAAAAGAACACAGAAGACTGTTGCCGTTTCACAGACCATATCGGGGTCATCGACCAAATATGGTAGTGCTTTGAAGTGACCAGCACTTGGCCGACTATCAGCACATTAGCGTAGATCCGGAACGACAACCATTGACATTTCTACATGATAAATTGACACATAGGTGGTTTCTCGCCACAAAAGCAGGTCTCCATCTTATCTCTCCCCCCGTTTCCTGGCCCGAGCGGTCCCACACCACAAGTTGTGCCCCCCACCAACAATTCCCGCTTCACGCATCATTGTGCATTTAGTATACAACCAATCTTCGGCGGCAAAGAGCAGCGCTATCAACAGCTGGGGCCTGAGGGAAATAGTACTTTATACAAACGGGATCATTTCAGCCGGCTTAAGAGTGTGGAGAACTGTGACTCGCGCTACATGCTCACCTAATCTCAAACGGCGAGGGCACTGTGTAACACCACTGAACAAGTGCCATTTACTAAAACTGCATTAACGGACCAGCCGGGCATTAATGTTTTAAAGAGGGATGGATATTCAAAAAGGAGTTTCATAATGTACTGTTGAGTATGAGTGGGAAAAATATACCGCAGAATCTCTGGCCCAAGGAAAGACTAGAAAGAATGGTCGCATTCATCAGGAGTGAGTGGGAGAATGCACTGACGGTCAGCATGGCAGATACAAAGAGAAAGTCAGAAAGTCAGAAACAGACACACAGACAAGAGTCAAATAGTTGGAGAGTATAAGAGAGACCGAGAAAGAGGAAGACAGCGTCGACGCATGGGAAGTGACGCGAGCCTGATGAGATCGTGTGTGTGTGTGTTTGTGTGGGGGGCGTTAATTCTAGTTGATGAAGCCTACTGGGACATGTCCAGACAGCTCCCATTGTTAGAAAGCACAGTGTTATTTCAAAGAGCTCAAAGCAGGCCTGTGAGCCGGGCCGCCTGGTTTAATATCACGTTATTATTTAAGACCCGTTTCTTCCCGGGCCTCCGGTGACTTTGCTCCTCTGATAATAGAGGGGGAGACACACCGTCTGTCTTCCATCTTATCGCAACATTTTTATGAAGCCCCCTGAAATAGTCACCCAATGACACCGACGGTACTCACATTCTCGACGCGCCGAGGTGAACGGCTCCCCTGGATAGGCTTTCTCTGGAGACAGATAAGGCGCTTTGAAATATAGGCCTGTCCTCGCTTCAAGGGGCCGTCGTGCTGACATTTCGAAAGGCTGACTCTTTTCTTATTCCGTTTTTTTGATTGTTTTCTGTGCGGCCAGCAACTCTGTTGTCCGGAGATTAGAAATTTGACCGAGCAGTTTTTATACCGAGTGGGCTTATGGTGAAAGTAATATAGTTGTTAGAGTTGTTAGACTGCTGCAAAAGGTATGGCGGTTTTGATCTACATTCGGGCAACATCTTTAACTCAAGCTATCAAGGATTAATTCAAGGATTCACGCTTTTAAACCAAAGGGACAACCAGCTAGGTTGTTAGGTCAAGACTGAATCCGGCACTAATAAGCTGCCGTCTCTGGTCAGGCTTCTGCAGCTCTGAGACTTTTGTAAAAAGGTGGTCTTTGCATTGGCAGCTTGAGAGAACATGATGAGTGCTGAAGTTGAAACGAGCATCCATCTCCATCATTGGCTGCTTTTACATTTTAAGTGGCTATCTCTTGACGCAACAAACCTCAGATCTCGTTACGCCGAGTACCATTTCACTCTGACATCCAGTCAGATACGCTTTCACTGACAATGAATCATATAGACGCTATAAAATAAACAGCCAGCTAAGCCTCAGTGGGTTCCCCTTGTACAATGCAGAAAACTCCATTTTGATTGGTGGCTATGACAGAAGAAATCCAACTTTGTATTCAAGTGAACAAGTGTGTCCTTTCAAAGTCTCATGGGATCACACATCATCATAATGAGAACTTAACAACAAAATAGCCTTTTGCACCTATTTCAGTTTCCATAGAAATGCATCTGCAAAATTCACTACAAATAATTTCATGCTTTTGTGCACTGCGAAAAGGTGTGATAAACATAAGTTGTACTGCCATATTGAGTTGCTCTATTCAAACAAGCAAAATGTGCTGCAAAAAAAGGAAACAAAACATAAACCAACAATCAATAACTGCAGGCCCCAATTGCCTATATTAGCATGGCAATGGGTAACTTGCAATTAAGCAAGCCGTCTGCACGCGGCACCTTTACAGGTTACTAAAAGAGACTCAATGACCTGAGAGAAGCAACAAACTTAAAATGGGGAAAATGTGCTTTTCATTTAGCACTCTACAATCAACTTTGGCCCGCTTCACATTCCTGTCCCGTTGCCCCAGCAACGGCACTCAAGCAAAGAGCATTCTAAGTCATGTGCCTCTTCGAGTTCCCTGAAGAAGTCACACTTCTGGCTCGAGCTTCTGCCTTTAGTATATTAACAAACCCCCCAAAAATGGACTTAGGGACGTCAGGGGCGTCTGTGCTTTGGTTCAATCAATCTCCTGTGAATCTTTGGAAGCTATCGCCTCTGACCGACCCCCCCCCTCAACCAGCCCCCCCCGACCCCGCCAGGAACAGTGAATGCGGCCAAACATGAAAAGACACATACCTCCCTTATCTGGCATCAGTGAGGCTCGACCCTACCTAGCGCTCAACAGGAAGGACAACGGGGGGACACTTTGGGGAAGCATTTTGAAGGGGGATGGAAGAAACATGCTCGCAGAACTTTGTCATTACCCATCAAACCATTTCATTTGCCTCCACAAAGTTCTCTTTCAGCACCCCAGCTCGTAACAACTTGAAGCGAAAGGGCAACGCATACATTATCCAATGAGCAAAGGGCAATGCATACATTATCCAATAAGCATATGGACGGAAGAGGCAAATCCACTGAGGCTTCTCAAGATTCCTTCAGTTTTCCCTACATTAAGTAGATGCAAAAACAGGGCATGGAAGCCTACAATTTCATTCACCTCTGCTGATGGCATTTTAGGCCTGGAGCCTTTCATCAATATGCATATTTTGCTCACATCCCCGTTCTCCCTTTTAACCTTATCTAACCCGTAAAGGATGCATGTGGGGAATTTTGGCCACTGATTGTGAAAGCGACAAAGTCGAGCCAAAACGCTACCCAGAAGTTTTGCACTTTGTCATCATGTATGTGATCAAAACCACTTGCTTTCAAACTTGGAATTTCATGGCTTACTGAGTCATTAGAGTGATTGTGCTAAAAATTAGGCAAACTAAAAACAACATATTACAATTCCAGCCCAAAATGGGATATAGTTTCCTAAACGCAGTGGTCCCAGAATGCAAAGCAGAATTCCCAGAATCCATCTTTAAATAAACCACTGCAAACTACTTAATCACATTGATTGCTCACCTAGTTCACAAAATAGCCTAACAAACTTAGACATGACTTGAACTGTGTTGGACCAAACAGCATTTAAAATAATGTTTGCGAGTCGGTTCAAAGTAACTCTTCATGTCGAGGTGTGTAACATGTTAGGAGTTCTAACAAAAATACATTCTTAACTGACCACGGGGGACCCTTCTTTGACCCCACACCTCAGCGATCAATCATTTTAGGCAAACCCCAAGTCTAACAGACCCAGCTTACTTGGTGTTCGATATGTCTTTCAACAACAAAGTACCAGTTGTATACTTAAAGTACCTATTTCCTACCTCACCACTAATAAAGTATAGGCCATGACAAACAACACCCTCCGCCCCACAGCTGTTGACTTAAATTGACTGTCTTTTTATAGTCACGCCAGTGAAACACATTTATAGTGCAGAGTGAAGCCCATTAGGAGTTGATTTCAACTCCAGTGGCTTTGTACCAAACGATTACCGCTCACCACCTCAACCACCACACCGCTTCCACGCCCAACAACCACCACCTTCTGGCTACCATGGTCATGTTGAGAAAAGTAGTGTCCTATGGTAAAAAAAATAATATTTAAAGAAAAAAAATGAAGGGGTTTACCTATTTTCCTAACCTTATGTTAATCAGTCTAAACTGCTGTGAAAAATTGTCATAAGCGGTGTATTTACCAATAGCCTGAAGCTGCTAAAAGCCTTTAATTCTCAGTATGGAGAGTAGTTGTTCATCTCTCTGTTTTATGACCTCAAGCTCCAGCTGTTTGTTCCTTTCTCCGAAAAAGAAAGGTTTATTAAATCAAGGAACCCGGATTCCACGCGTGGCTTTGAAAACATCAATCATGTTAGAGGAATACCTAGCTGGCCCTAAGTGCACACAGTCCCTATTAACTTGATTACCCCGGCAGGATTGTCTGAGCACACACAAGGACAGAATTAGCCCGGCCTGAAAAGTAAATCTCACCAGGGCTCAACATATCCCCCGGCTCTAAACGTGCTTGTGTGATGTGCAGATGTAAAGACACAGGCAAGAAAACCAGAGGAGCACGGGCTAGTCCTTAAGCAGATACTGTTGCCTACGGTCTAACAATTAGAACAGTATAAAGATGTGGATTCCTGTCTTAGATTAGTCATGGGCAGGCGGGGGGTTTCATAGTTACATGGACAATCAATCATATTGATGCTTAAAGATGCGGTCAACAATCTCTGGACACTAATCTCTTGCTTGGTAGAGTTACCTGACAATAGTTCAACATTTGGTTTGTACTCATATATGAAAGTGAGTTCCCACCTCTGTTCAAAGAACTACAGAGAGTAACTAACTATAAAGGAGAAGCTTAAGGTTTATAATGACAACAACTCTGAGGGCCAACATTTGATGTTTTGGGCAAAATGAGGGATAAGGGAGTCCAACTGGGCACTTAAGACCTTTTAATTAACACATTCCCTATCGTTACCCTTCTTTCCTCCAAACCGGGGTTTTAAGAAAATAAAGTGCATAAATAAAGAACGCATATGGAGACCAAGCGTTCGAACGGCATTCAAGTTAACCAGACACAGATGTTAACCAGCCGTCCCTTCTAGCCCCCTCATAAAACCTTTTCCAGAGCTTAAGGTGTGTGGCTTCTGGCATGAAGGCCTACACTTCGATTTTATCACTTTGCTATTCATCATCCACCCTTCTTAACCCTTGGTTTTTTTCTTGTCAGAAAGCACGAGTTAAACCAGCACAATTGATTGGAAGTGATTCTGCGTGTGTACTCTTTGTTTTGATTCCTTTTAGAAAATAATCCTCAGTTCGCATGTGGTAACCTCGTGCCACCCCTCAAATAAATAAATAAAAAACCTGCATGAATTCCCAGGAGGCACACCATTGCCTGGGGCATTTTTGCTTCGCTACCAGCTCTGGCTGTGATCCCTGACAATGGAGCTGAATAGCAGGACAATCCTATCATTGCCACTCCTGGTAAATCACTTTGAAGGTAACAGAGGTTGAGGCAGGGGAGGAAGAGCAGGTCAGGGGCTCCTGGTGACCTACCTCCAATACATTCAGGGGTGGGATTTCAAACCAGACATAGGTGTCATTTACTGAGAGAACACTTCAGAGATGTTGTCTAAGATCCACAGCTCCAAAGCAAAGGCAGAGTCTCAGCTAATGAAGCCCAGAGCAGGAATCTCTGTTGTCTAAATATAAAGGCACTTAGTTTCAAACGTAAGGAGTTTGAAAACTCCCTGAAGAATGGATTGTGTATGAGAACGTTTCTACAAACTTTGAGAAGTGGAACCAAAGCCATTTTTAAACCAGTCTCTGACGAGTTTTAAATTGCATTTCAAGAATCAAAGGCTTGCTCCAATTCACTCTATTTACATTTTCCCTCAGTTTCTTAGGAAAAAAGGGGTAAAATAATCTATAACAACAATCTGACAATGGAGAGAACAATCACACCAAGACTGAACAAGCACAATAGCTGACAGATGGTCCTTAAGGAGCGACGCTTCATGCCAGCTCATCCAGTCATGCTAAATTTACCAGCAAAGAAAGTGTGATTTCCCCATAGGTTCACAGAAGGCCCAGCTAATTTACTCCACTTAATAAAGTGTGTGCGTGTGTACATCCACCTTTTTTTTTTTACATCTCCTCAAGTTACTATAAAATTGTTGCATAGCAATTCCAGACTTAAGGGATAGCTTGGTACATACAGTATATGCAAAGAAGCTGATGTATTATGCATCAAGTTTCACCAACCAAGTCATCTTGACATTAAATATGTATATTCCAGTCCAGAAATACAGTTTTTTATGGGAAGAATGGACACCGAGCCACCCAGAGTATGGTAACTACGCTTAAAACGAAGGGCAATGAGCTAGGTCTGACACACCCTAGATGGGGTGACCAGTTGTATTTTGGAGCCAAAAACCGTTTGAATTCCAGACAGCTTATTTTTAAACCGTTGGCACAGGTAACGTCTGTAAGCGGCTGGGACACACACAAAAACACACACATACACAAACAATTAATGCTGGATTTAAAACCAGAAAGAGGCCAACAAGTGCATTCCAGCTAAGAAACACACAAATTGAGATTTGTCATTCTCAAGTAGATGAATGACAAACTATTGTCCTTTTTTTTTTGCCTATAAGCAACTTTCATTATTCAAGCCAAAAACAACATATTCCATTTGCATATGATCGGTTTGCAACACTGAGAACACAATGCCGTTTGCAGCTGAACAGTGCTTTGTGTGGGAAGGGAGGATTCAGTGGGTGAAATCAATGAGCAATCCTCTTAATTCCACGGCGACTCGTTTGGAATGTCTGCTGCAGGTCCAGGAGACAGCTGCTCCATCTGTTTTTGCCATTCATTCTCTTCTCTCAGAGAGAAAAATGAAAGGAATCAGGAAGCTCACCGGTTCAGCAGGAAGCAACCCTCACTTTCATTACCCATTTGCCCCATCCCATGATATTTGGGGTCGGGGGGAACATCGGGTAGAGCAGTACAGCCTGCCCTGATACAGGGGGATTACACCCCCGTTCAAGTCCCAGTCATTTAAAATGCATGCATACCCATTTGGGGACTTAAATAATAAATGATTAACAAAATGGGCCTTCACATAGAGGCAATATGGTAATGACAGATGCGGGGGAAAAGGGAGAAACTCACCAGTCTCTTCATCAATGGTGAATATTCCGAGGCCGGAGCCATCCCGTATGGAATACCGTATCTCTCCGTCTCTGCCTTTGTCTTCATCCTGAGCCGTTACCTTCATTACGGAAGTGCCGATGAGGGCATCCTCCTTTATAAATCCCTTATCCACAAAAGAGGGGAACCACGGGCGATATAGATTCTCGTTTACGTCCACTACATCCACCTCAATAAAACACGTCGAAGATAAAGACAGGGGCTTCCCTTTGTCCTTGGCTTTTGCCACGAGATTGTACACCTGCCTCTTCTCATAATCCAGATTCTGCAAGATGCGCACTGCTCCGCTGAGTTTGTCCACCTCAAAGTTGCCATCCCCATTGTCGATAAGGCTGTACCGTATCTGACTGGAAGGCCCGACATCCGGGTCGTAAGCCTCCAGCCACATAATCACAGTGCCAACCGGGAGATCCTCCCTTACTTTTACTTGGTAATTTGAAGGGATGAATCTGGGAGGGTTGTCATTGACATCCTCAAGAATGACCTTTAGCAACACCGTTGACACAAGTTGAGGTTCATCTATGGCCTGGTCGCGCGCCGCAATCTTCAGAATGTACACAGGATGTACCTCGCGATCCAACAGCCGTTTCACCGTCACTACTCCGGTCAGCTCGTCAATGGCAAATTGGTCAGTGTCAGCCACAATAGAATACCTGACTACGCCGTTATCTCCCTGGTCCTTATCGGTGGAATCGACTTGGATGATTTCAGTGCCAACTGGTGTGTTTTCACTTATTTCCACCGAATATGAGTCTTTCAAGAATTGTGGACTGTTATCATTAGCATCCAAGATCTTAACGTCGAGGAGACGCGAGGAGGATTTCTGCGGTATTCCCAGATCGTACACTGTGATGTTCAGTGTGTAGTGGTCAGTGGCTTCCCTGTCCAGAGGAGCATGAACCAAAAGCCAGCCAGTGTTCATTTCTACAATGAATCGACTCTCTGTGTCTCCTCCCGAAATAACGTATACCAGTTTTCCGTTAAAGCCACTGTCTATGTCTGAAGCGCTTAGATGGACTATCCTCGCCCCAACCAAAAGGTCCTCTTTCACCTCAATGACACTGGGGAAGGACTCTGCAAACTGAGGTGAGTAGCGGTTAACTGAATGGATATCCATGAAATTATCATCAGGCTCTGTTGGGGAATGGATCTTGGTGCCATGAAGCAGCTTTTCTGCCAACATAGTTGCCACCCCGGTGTCGACACACTTCAATTGGACGGGCTTGCGAGCTGTGATGACTGTGATGTTCATAAACATTGGTTCGGTTTCATGCTCGCCATCACTGGCAATGATCCGCAGGCTATGGAATGATACTTTAGCCACCTCCCCCTCGTTCAGTGTGCGTTTCAAAGAAAGCACCCCCGAATTGGGGTTCAATTCAAAAAGATCAAGGTCATTGCCGCCGCTTATGGCATACCGCACCAGTTGCAGCTCGTCGGCATCGATAGCAGACACCGTCGTTATCTGCTCTCCCACACCGTGGTCTCTCGGCACCGTGACCTCGCAATCTATATTCTCAAACAGAGGTTTATTGTCGTTAAGGTTGTTTAGTGTGATAGTAACGGGGGCCTCCACCTCCCTCCGGAAAGGGGAACCCCAATCTGAGGCCCTGACTTTAAGATTGTAAACCCTTGGCACCAGTTCATAATCCAGCTCCTCTGAGGTGCTGATGACTCCGGAGAAGTAGTCAATGACGAACGGCTGTGGGCTCACGTTGGCAATGGTGTAGGTCACGTAGCCGTTCTCGCCGCTGTCTAGATCGGTGGCTTTCACTGCCAACACGTCAGTGCCCACAGGCGAGTTCTCGTCAACAGCAGCCTTGTAAGATGTCTGCTGGAACTCTGGGGCGTTGTTGTTCACGTCAGTGATGTCAATGATAACCTTAGTTGACGCCTTTTTGTCACTGGTGATTACCTCTAGTTCGAATTTAGGGGCATAATCCGCATAGATGGGGCCAGTTGTGGTAATTAAGCCAGTGTCTGGATTAATAGCAAACCGATTTTTCTCTGTCTTGTATTTGAAAGCATACTTCAACTGCGGGTACTTTGGCAAGGCGGTTACCATAGCAACAGGTGTATGAAGGGGGGCAAACTCACTGAGATTAACCCTGTAGACGGCGCGTTCAAATTTGGGGGGGCCCACTTTAAACTGGGGAGATGCGACGTGTACAACTTTGGCTGAGGAAAACTGAGGCGGGCTTCCTTTGTCCTTGGCCTGTAACGTGAGGTTGTATCCGAACGGCTGACTGACCCAGTCTACATCCTTGACTGCTTTGATTTTGTACTCCTTGCTCCCAGGACTGGTTCGCATGGCCCTAAACTGCTGGAGGGGATCGCCCGCCACTACCGTCAACGACGCTATCTCCCCATTCGGTCCCTGATCATTGTCCTCCACAGTCACTATGGCGTAAGTGGGGTCGCGATCAGCATCCGAGGGGGCAAGGGTGACAGCGGTAATGATGGGCGCGTGCTCGTTGGCCTGCTCGACCCTGACCGTCAACTTGGCCATGCTACTGAAGCCGCTGCTGCCGTAGAGTTTCATGCCCCGATCAACCGCCAGGATCTCCAGGTCATACAGCTTGGTCTCTGAGTAATCCAGCTTGCCGGTTAGTGTCACCACTCCGCTGGTGGGGTGGACGGCAAACATATCTGTCCACTCCCGGAAGCTGTAGTAGTACTCGCCGTTCGTCCCAATGTCGGCGTCCGTAGCCGTGACCTTGGCAACACTGGTCCGTACGGCCGTGTTCTCCGGCAGGGAGACACTGTAGGAGGTGGGCGAGAACAAAGGTCGCAGGTCGTTGGTATCCAGGACCTGGACTTTAACTCGGGTGCGAGCCTCCACATTGGTGACCCTCTCCACAGCTTTGACAGTGAGCAAGTAGTGGTCTTTTACCTCCCGGTTCAGAATGGCAGAGCTGCCTCCTTTGGTTCTTATCCTCAGAAAACTAAAGTCTCCCAGAATGTAGTCCTCGGCTTTGAAAAGGTTCTCATTGTCTCCTGACACAATTTTGTACCGTATCTCCCAGGCGGGGTCTGTGATATAGATGCCCATCTTGGCGTGGCTCTCCAAATAGGTCTTTGCAGCAGAGTTCTCATATATGGTGGTATTGTAAACAGGGTGAGTAAACTGCAGGGCCAATGGCTTATCCATCCTTTGGTTCCCTGCGCAGCCACAGACGAGCTGCAGGAGGAGCGCGAGCAGCGAAGTCAAGTGTTTCCCCATTTTTGTACCGTGTTCTTCCCAAACCACCTGGACACACAAAAACAGATTATTAGAAATAATATTTTTATTTCGAAGGTTACAAAAATTCTCAGTTGAAAAAAATACATTGGCGTTGTGCTAACAACATTAGCAGATCAAGGTTAAACCTTCCTATAATAATTGTGTCTTCAAAGCGGCAAGGTGAGCGGCTGCTGTTAATATCTGTTCAACAAAGGTCTCTAACCTTATTCCTCTCTTCAATGTGAGGCTCACTGAACTCATTTAAATGGGATGACAAATGATGGCCATGCTGATAAATGGGTACATGGCTGCTATGTGAAAGATGAGGAGAGGTAGAAAACCTACAAGCTAAATAACTTATTTATCCAACCCTGCATCCCTCTTAATATTTCAGCAATAGGATTAAAATGAAAGAAAGGTCTACAAGTACATAAATCTGTTTCACTTTTTGACAATGTTTCAAAGCAAAAACTCTTCTAAACACAAACTGATTCAATTCAATCATCAGCACAGATATAATGATTGAGGTAATTGGTAATGACAAAGTAGTTGTACCACATTCATTTGTCACGTTTTCAATTACATGTCCGATAAATACGGACATTTAAGCTACAATTAGTGAATTTCACAATTTCTTCAGTCTTGCACAAAATAATCTACATTTACGATTTTTTTATCTACATGACATGAGGCAACAAATAAAACACAAAGAAGGGGTTGGAAAAGTGTTTTGTTCTCTCTCAATATATGTGGTCTACTATCAATGGAAGAGACATTTAGGAAATACGTTTCAGTTTATTAGATGTCACATACGATGTAGCCTAATAAATTGACCATTATTTTAGGAAATGACTTATTTTCTAAATAACAGCCCTAAAAGATGTAGCCTATTTACTGAAATGAGCTTGCCTATTTTCTGGCAATGCTGTGCTAAGATAACACCGGGCTGCTGATTGGGCTTTAATAAGGGGTGCAAATCGAAAGTAAAGTGCTGGAAAATGTTAAAACATCCCAGGCCAGGATATTAATTAACACTGGTGTCCAGCTTCCTTCGGACTGTGTTTGCAATGTTAGACTATTACGGGTACTATAGGGCTAGCTAGCGACATACCTAGCCAAACTCAGCTGAGTAAGGTATTCAACATGAGTTGATAATAGCAGGCTTACCTTGTAAGTTCTCGTTTAGTGCTTTTGTTTGCCGAAATTAATACTTTAACGAAAACTGGTCAAATAAAACCACCTACCATTTTCAAATATCTCTAAAAACGTACATTGCCATGTGTTATAATATTGGTTTGCTACATGCGGAGTAGCATGTAATAACGCCAGTTGTGGCTGTACTTGACAAACATTCTGGTAAAGAATTATAGATTTCAGCAAACAAACTGTGGCACGTGACTACAGAAAATAAACAAGTAGACCACAACATGTCATCACATACATGTTTCAAAGCACTGGCCTTCCGTGCACTGACACGTTCTAAAGAAAATCAAACAACTCATATCATCGTATCATGATTTCACCCCGTGGGAAAAAAAAACTTCCTTCATGGGGTCAAGCAAGCTTGGCTAGCAACATCCCGTAATGCACTAATGAGAACTTTAAAACAGTTTTCCTTGGGGCTATATTCTTTATTCCCCGGGGATTAGAATAACTATTCCTGCCTTGCAGGGTAGAGCTTTGTGACACTATCATACCAGTTTTGTAAGCATTCAGTGACACTATCATACCAGTTTTGTAAGCATTCAGAAGTTCTATCTACACGGACAGTGGTAAGTCTGCCTACATATCCAGAATGTCCAACTGTTTAACTATGCTATTGCTGGCAAATCATAAAGACCGTTTAAAAGTTATTTAAAGTAGTTTCCATTATATATAATCTACTATGATTCCCCTTTGTGTTGGTTATTTATCAAAAACTCAACAGCTTCATGCAAATTATTGCTTTCTGTCTGTTGTTTAATTTTTCAACCCATCCCCCAACGGTGTCGATCTCTATTCATTTCACATTGACACGGTGCGTGAGCCAGATGTATATATTGTCCATAAACGGCAACAATGCCCAAACACTAAACAATGTGTAAAGCAACACACGCGAATTCCAAATCAATCACCAACTTTAATACTCTACAATTCACATGGTCGATATCTAACACTTTTTTAATAAAACGTTAGGCGCTAAACTTCACTGGAAGAAAGGGCTCTGATTTTAGACCATTGCTCCAGCGCCACTTAGAGAACTAGTCCGGTCAGATTGCACTTAGTTTTAACATCGATTCACAAACTATGAAGACAATAAGCTTATTCCAAGGATAAACGCAATTACAGTTAAATCCCATTACATACCTATGCCTTCATTAACGGCGTGGATTTGGAGGTTTTTCATGTAATTTAAAAGGTCCAAATGTCTGCATGGTAAATACGTGGACTCCAACTCAGCGTCTCACTCCACTCCACTACTTTCTCGTCGTGCCCCCCCTTCTCTCTCTCGCTCTCTCTCTCTCTCTCTCTCTCTCTCTCTCTCTC
>JACXGJ010001097.1:83779-93994 GCA_016801105.1 Esox niger | reverse complement strand
ACACCAGACCGAGACACACCAGACCGAGACACACCAGACCGAGACACACCAGACCGAGACACACCAGACCGAGACACACCACATGACACCAGACCAAGAAACACCGCGTGACACCAGACCGAGACACTGCATGACAGCACAGAGAGACAGCAAAATGGAATAAGACTGAAGGCAACAGAGAAATGCCCTCAGCTGTTATGGGGAGGCTTGGATTACAGCACATCCTGGCTGCATCACTTGGGAATCAAATCCAACCAGAAGTGATTAAATGAGCATGGAAGCCATGAGGCACCCTGGCAGATATGACAACGTTGGTATGAGTAACATGGATGAACGGAAACTATCCGCAAGCTGACAGAACAAGGGACACCAAGACTGACCATACCAAGATGATCAACTCATATCACAACTGCTAGGTCCAGAAGAATAAATTCCAAACAGGCAAGTTTTATGATGTTATGAATCAAGCCACGTGAGGCGAAGCTGGAGGGGAGGGGAATCACACGCTCTTGGACGAATCAGTTGCATCACCTGGCTGTCCACACCAGAGATGGGTGACAAAATGAGCTTGGTACCGTATCAAGCCTGAGATCTGGATCTAACCAGTGTTTGGAGATTCTGTGTGGGCCTGGGACCCAGAACAGCTGTAGGATAGTTAGCAACCCAGTTCCACTGTGAGCAGCTGAAACATGAGGGCAAGCGAACTGACCTCACAGAAAGAGACAGGTGAAAACAGATAGGCTTTATTGACTGCGAAACTATTTAACAGACATACAACTATTAGTACATCAAGCTGAAAGATAACTTTCCTCTTGCAAAAGGATTCAGTGGAGGTTCTTTTGAGAAAATGGCTTTTCCTCTAAAACACATGAATACTTTCATATAGTGGTGGTTACATGGCCAAAACATTATGATCGACCAAATAAGAATAACTTGAGTTTGAGTCATATTAACCACAAAGAGTTAAAAGTTACTAATGTTTTGTCTATGAAATCAATTTGTTGTGCAATTTTTGGCAAATGGTGCATTCCACTGTCTTCCATTACAAATCAATTCCAGTTGAAACTCAACATACCCTGGATTTCCCAGAATTTCATTAATCTTTGATTCAGGTTAATCTACTTAGCTCATTTATATTTAAAGTAGAGTGGAGGGCATTGATTTGGAAAATAAGCACAATGGTCCACTTTATCAGGCCTATAGTCATACAACTTTTTGTTTCACTCTATTATATAGAAATGTAACAACAATATTCTAAAACAAAGAGTAAAAACTGAAAAAGAAATCATAGATTGAGATTAGATCCTCTCTCTACATCAACACAAGTAAAATAGGCCCAGCCAGAAATCCGATTTCCTTGTCCTTCTCCTCCCTCTCTTTTTCCTCTTTCCTCTGCAGAGAGCCAGTGTGTCTGGCTTCACTCTCCCTCCCTCTCCCCCTTCTCTACTTTCCAGAGCCCAGGAAGGACAGAGGCCTCACACAGAGATAGCTGATATTCACTGTCTCTACCTTCTTGTCCCCTGCCCAGTAAAACTAAATCCTCTACAGTGTCTTGTCCTTTCTTTCTGCCATCATCGTAGTCCTTGTCTTAAGACCCAGTCCATGCCTCCCCGGGTCTGTTCCTCACATTCTTACCTTCCAAGTAGCAGCTGGAGGAGGACGATAGGCCTTTCTTAGATTTACACCCCACCAATTTTAGACAGATCTCCAACATTTTCATTTGCTTTCTTTCACTTCCACTTGAAAAATCCTGTTAGTTTATTGGCCCAGTGTCTATTCCGTTTCTTTTCCGACTACAGATCAACGGGAAAAAAAGTTTGAAATGTTTCCTGGTCTGTCATTAAAAGACAAAACAACATTCAGAAAATAAGACAAAAGTGAACTCTTTTCTCCTCTAAGGGTCGTTGGCAGTGCTCCCTTTTTCTATCCTCTCTTCTTCCACCAAAAAGAAAAGTGATGCAGAAAACTCTACCAACGCTTTAGTCCAACCGACTCCATCTTTTTTTCCCTCTGGTTTTGGTTAACTCATCTCCGGGAAGAGAGAAATGACCCAAAAGTGCACCGGTCCCGGCCAGAAGCGTGCTGGACATGTAGATGTGTCAGTTGAGTGGGCAGCAGGGCAGTCTGGATGGTGCCATTCCCTCTCCAGTCCCCCGTGTCTGTGTGTGTGTTCGTTAGCAAGAGAAGCGCAGGGACTCGCTCGTGCTACAGGCTGCCAACAATGGGCCTCTTTCAGGCTCTGCCTGCTGCACTGAATGACATCAGCTGGCTGGGCCCTCCCACCTCCCCCAACACACACTCAAGAGAGAGAACTAATATATAAATGCACACGCAGACACACACAAACACACACACACACACATATATAAACACAGGAAAACAAACAGAAACAATGACCTGGTTTAAAAAGAAAAATTCTAAGGACTGATGAAAACACTTGACAACCTTCACTGGAAGTTAAAACTGTAAATAGTACATTCTGAGACGTTTCTTTGTCTTTCAGATTCAGAGTCACAAGACACTTTTTCGAAAGCCCCTCCTACAAACCCCCACCCTCACTTCTCCCCCTCTTCTCTCTTTTCCTCTACCTCGACACTCCTTTCTCTTGTTCCGTTCTAAAATGTTTACAGGTTAAAGAATGGTGTCTGGAAGCAGGCTGGCTGTGTAAAAGCACAGTAGTTTAAGCATGTTTTAGAAAACAGAACTGTATTCAAGATAAGAAAAAAAAAGTCAGCTATTCGCACCCTGTTTATTTGGAAAACCACTCAAATAAGGTCACATTTCCCCAGGCGGTTTCAACTGGAGGTGAACTGCAATAATTGTGAAAGCTAATATGTCTCAACAGAGAAAATAAAGAAATGAATCTAAAAGAAACATTGAGGGCCATATGGTTCTAGGGAGCGTATTTTCAGTTTCTGCGAGGAACAAAAGAAACCTTGGCAGAAATGAGGCACCAGCGACATGCCTTTCTCTAGCAAGTCTGTCTTCCCCCAGTTGTCTTCAGAGCAGCAATACCGAACTGATATTTAGCATCTTTAGCTTCTTATGCCATGAAAATATGATCAACAAGGGTCACTTGAATAAGCAGTATGATTAAATAAAATAAACATTGTGCTCTGACATTGTATGATGCTTTTTAAAGAGCATTGCATTAAGAAATCACACACAAATGATTAAAGGTGCCTCATTATTATTATATTATCATTCCAATTACAATGGATTTGTAATTAATTTACAATCACATGTTGATGTTTTTAGTAGGACTGTTATAATAATAATGTAAAGTTGATATACGTTGTGTGTGGCTGGCCTTCAGTGGTATGTGCTGACTAGAGGACTTTTGTATTAGTTGTTTGGGAGATTCAACAACTAAAAGGCACCAGCCTTGTAGCAGGAAAGTCGTGCTTGTACTAGAAAGAATGCTTGGTTTTTGTAATATCAATTTAATGACGTATGCAGAATGACTAGACACCGTTGATATACGCAGCTGTGACTATTTTCCTGTGTCTGTCGTTTAACGTGACAGAATAGACGTTGGCGGGCTGTTTCTTAATACACTAAGCACTTCGCAGTTCAGTGCCACCAGTATTAAACGGTTCACTTTGATAATGTGCAACTTCATAACCTTGCGTCACAAACAGGATCTCATTCCATTTGCAGTTTCTACTAGAGAATTAGAGCTAGATTTAGGTAACCGTCCCAGCAAGATCGGTTCAAGGCCAACACTATAGCATGTGTTGTTTTCAGATGAGGGAGTCCATCTTCCCTAAATTAAGGGGACAGTGCCAGAAGGATAGGGTCTTGAGAGG
Source organism: Esox niger (assembly GCA_016801105.1). Classification (NCBI taxonomy): domain Eukaryota; kingdom Metazoa; phylum Chordata; class Actinopteri; order Esociformes; family Esocidae; genus Esox; species Esox niger. Next base: position 90,185 of record JACXGJ010001097.1, on the reverse strand, counting down.
GTAAGGGGACAGTGCTAGAAGGACAGGGGACAGTGCCAGAAGGATTAGGTCCTGAGGAGGTAAGGGGACAGTGCTAGATGGGTAGGGGACAGTGCTAGAAGGATAAGGTCCTGAGGAGGTAAGGGGACAGTGCTAGAAGTACAGGGGACAGTGCCAGAATGATAAGGTACTGAGGAGATAAGGGGACAGTTCCAGGAGTATAGGGTACTGAGGAGGTAAGGGGACAGCGCTAGAAGGGTAGGGGACAGTGCCAGAAGGGTTGGGTCCTGAGGAGGTAAGGGGAAAGTTCCAGGAGTATAGGGTCCTGAGGAGGTAAGGGGAAAGTTCCAAGAGTATAGGGTCCTGAGGAGGTAAGGGGACAGTTCCAGGAGTATAGGGTCCTGAGGAGGTAAGGGGACCAAGGTCAACACCAAAGCAAGTTGTGTGTGCAGCAGTAAAAATCGTTGGCCAATGTTAAATGTATTGCATACAGTGCATTCAGGAATGACCCTGAACAATTTCCACTTTTGGTTTTGTTACAGCCCTAAAATGGATTAAATACATATTGTTCCTCGTCAGCCTACACACAATACGCCATACTGACAATGTTTTAAGAAATGAACATGAACATGAACACAGCCTAGTCAGTAGATGTACAGTGAAGTTGTTGTACATTATCTATAAATCCCATATTTATAGGCATGCTCTGTGTTGCAAAGATGGCAATAAAACTGTTGATTCTACTCCAAAACCAACAGTAACATAAAGAGTGAAAACATTGATGTTGCACCTAATATTAATTAAGATTTTTAATTGTGTGGAAACTGTGAGGCTACCAAATTACTTAAAAATATACATCCTTGTCAAGCTCAATAGTGTTGATCAACTTAGATTAACTTTTCTATAAGACAGCAAATTCTGAAACATGAATGAGCATATAGGACAGTAAAGAAAGGTATTTTGAGTTATTTGAATGCAATTTTAATGGTGTTTTACTTTTACTTTACATTTTGGATTACCTTGGTCATTTACATAATAAAGAAAATGAAGCAACGTTACTAGATTGTCATATTTAGCACTGCAGACACAGACAAGTTCCAAATACGTCTCACCTATAGGATAACAATGTTATTCTCTTTAAGGACAGGACCCAGTGAAGAATAATGGTTAAGACCAAGGCTTCTAATAGCAGCACAGGCCCGAATTTGGGGGGAGCATTTTGAAAAATAGAGTGACTTAGGAAGAACAGATGGATCATATATCAACTCTAGTGCAGGCAAGCTAGAACCCGTCAACAAAGCAGTCAAAGTCTCTCGAGCAACGTCATACAGTGAAGACAGAGAGAGTGAGAGCATGTGTGTGTCATTGCGTATGTGTGTGCCTATACAACAGAACGGATGAAGAAATGTGTTTATGTTTAGAAGAGTGAAGGGTCAGCCCATTACCCTAATGTGAAATGAGCTCAACCAATCATTACATTGGTTAGATGAAATAAGTTGGGCATAAAGTTGAAGGATGTGTACCAAATAGCCAGACAATGCAAAATTAAAAGAGAACTTCATCAGTTCTTTTAAGATTTATTTGATTGAAGGAATGGTATAACAACTAACTTTTCTCCTCAGGGAAAGACAAGACAGAGACTACAATGTCGTCAAGAGGACACATTTCAAAGGGAATAGATAAAAGCGAGAAGACAAACAAGCAAAAGAAGCAAACAAAGAGTAATCAATTTTGACCATATTTTATTCTTTCTAAAGCTTTGACAAGGTGTGCTCACATGGGAATAATCTTTATCGGATTTAGGTTTTGGCCTCATATGACATTTGTGGCCCTAAAAAAATATTAGGTATTCTTTACTTTTGAATCAAAGCACAGGATAAAAGCATAGTGTTTTGAGTAAGATGTAGGGTTATTGTCAAACGTTAAGCACTTCAGGTTTTAGCAATTGTATAGGATTTTGAGTAATTTCAGAATTCACAGAAATCTTTATTTAGTTTGACTAGGATTGGGAAATGATCCCTATGGAGCACATCATTGTTTTGGGGAAAAATGTTTAACCCTTAATCACACCTCGGTATCAGCAGCCATTTGCCATCTGTGCATAACACCATCCCATTGTCGTGTGGGTGATCAAAGTCTGTCTTTATAGTCAAATGGAAAGGGGGAATGACTCTTAGAGTGCCCACTCAAAGTAATGGTAACATTAAGGATCCATCACATTTTTAGCTTAATTTAGTCTTCTATTCAATGTGTTCACCTGTAGTTCGCATAAAAAAAACACAAGAGACACAAGATATTTGGAAACATTTGTAAGACTGGTTGTCATTTCAGAAGGCCCAGTTAGCAAAACAAGATATGGTGAACATCCTCATAGGAAGATAGCATTAGCCATCTGCCACATCTAATAGAGATGTAGGGAAATGTAGTCCTTAGTTTGTTTGAAACTGGGGTTACATAATACAAAACTCACTTGTTTAGATTGGTTACCGTATGCAGGATCATGTTTTTGTATCTATTAAACTGGGAATGAATCCGTCATCACCGACACCCTTGTCCAATGGAGGGATCCCTCAGCCAAAGACAAGTACCAGTTTGGGCTGAGCAAGTATATAAGACACTGATGGTTTCTTCTCCATGAGCGCAGGGGGAGACGGTGGGACAGACTAGGCCATGTGCACCAGCAGCACCCATTCCATCCAAGGATCGGATCTCCATGCATTACAGAGGCCTGTCTGGAATTGTATATTCTTGATAGTGCCCAGATTCACTTCAATTCTGAACAAGCACATAAAATATATTCAATAGTCTGCAAAAATGTAAGTTAGTTTGTTTTAAATTATGTGCAACAAGTATTTTTTTTATTATCACGGGTGAGTCTCCAGAGCAACCCATCCCATTTTAGTACCACTGTCCTAGCTAGGTTGGGACAATTAATAATCCCACTGATACAGGTTATACAAGGATATGCACAGTGGTTGGAGGGACTGGGTATCAGTCAAACGTAGCAGAGTGTTTGCTTTCCTTGCATTTATCCATATGCAACATTACTGTCTAGGGTAAAAAGTGCGTAGTACCTCTGCAGAGATCAGAGGCACTTTTCAGCTATTCAGAACCTTAGATCTGTCATTCCACATCCCAGAGGCCCGAAAGCTGAATAACACACCCACTTGAATTTCCGATCATAAGGAGAAAAATAGCACTGAAAATAGGCCAGGCACCGGTTGCTGTAGTCACGACCATTCCCAAGATGTGAGCGCAGCAATGATTATACGCAAACACACAAGACAATTGGATTCAAGCTACTGACAGTTCAGGGCTGTTGTTTACTGACAGTTTTTTTAAAACTATAAAGTATCTGAAATATAATGGAAATCCATTCTTCAAACTAATGAACTGTGTATAAAAAGCCATATGGACGATCTTTATCATTCCAGTTACTGTTAGCTGGATTAAAGTGGATGACATCGTTATCATTCCAGTTACTCAGCTAAACTGTATTAACGTGAATGACTTCTAGGTATCTGTAGTGTGGAGCAACCATCCAGTCAGACGTCATTATCATCTCAGCCTGGCAAACACGTGTCCTCTTATCCGCACTCTGTGGCCGGTACACCAATCAAAGAGAAACAAAAACGCTTCCTCCATTGCCCCGAAACCCCATTAACTCACCACATTCACAGAGCAGAGAGACGATGAAGAGAGATGGAGGCTGGGGAGGTGCAGATGGAGAAACATGAAGCACATTGTTTGGTGATGAGCTCATAGGAGAATCACTCCATTGCATTTTATATAATCTGGCACTCAGTATGTTAACAGTTAGCTGATGTACACAGGACGGTTTTCGGGCCTTTTCTATTTTGCTTTGTCGCTCTCTTTTTCAAACCCCTTCAGCACAGACCAGCTAGGGTCTGGACTAAACAAAGCAACAATGTGATTGAAATACTTTTGAGACAAAAGTGTCTGGATAGTTACCAAGAAAGGAAATTTGGACAATAATCTAGAAAACTGACTAGTCTACTGCTTGTCTGTCTAGTGAACATCAAAATGGAATCGGTTTGAACAGGTTAAGCAGTGGCTGTGAATCAGACTGTTGGGGAAAAGATCCCATGCTTCTGCACATGTAGATATTATCTATATGTACTTCACAGGTGCTGACTGTTGCTAACCCCTGCCTACAGATAATTTATACATATTCTTCTCATGCATTTAATACTTTTAGGGCTGGAAAGTGGGGAATGAGTGGATAGTTTTTGCTGAAAGAGCTTTGGACTTGATTCAAAGCAATGTAGACCAGAGTAAGTGGCTTAAACACCCAACCGGTACATCCCTTTACTTCTCCAAGCTACAGAGCCATCTAGGCTCAGACAGTGACCCAAGTTTTGGTGTTTTGGCTCCCGTTTAGTACTCCTACACTGGATTTTAAATGAAACCGTGGCTAAGAGTTTATGTGCAGACTGTCAGCTCTGAGGGCATTCACATCCACAAGACCTTATAGAAATTATAACCCTATATATTCAGTCCCTCCACCATCAGAGTCAAAGGAAAGCAGAATTGGCACCACTCAGAGAAGATTATGAGAGACTAAATTGGTAATCAGTGGAGATCTATAAAACATTTGCCTTTGTCACGCCAGCAACTCCTGATAGGGTTGAACGCCTGCAAGCTCAATAGCCGGTGTTGGCCATGGACAAGTAAATAATCATGAAATTTGGAAGGCGGAGTATTTATGTCACAAAAGGCAAAACATTTAAGTTTAAGGGTGTACTTAACTCAAAGCACTGCAAACCTTCTTTAATTTGTGCCACCAGCAAGAGACTTATTTGGCACATGGTGTTTCTGTAGCACAAATGCTACTGCCAAGGCTAAATTATAGTCAACAACTGAAATGTTTTTTTCGGGCTTCACAATGTGCTAGGCAAATGTCTCTCAAGGTCTAAGTAATGTATGCTTAACATTAAACACAGACATACATTCCACATACAGTACACCAGGAGTAACCAGACCCTGTCTAACAATGTCAAAAATGTTGGCCATGCAAAGCTTGGCATTTGTCCTGCCCACCTTGGTGAGAGAACGTGAGGCATTGGACCTAGAATTAAAATTACAGAAATGGAGAGAGAAGCCTAGATATCGGCATTTGCAGAGTTTGTGCACCATACTAGGCTTTTCATCCTATTTCTGTGCCTGACCAGCCTAGCAACATAAGTGTTACGACTTCTCCAGCTTCCCTGTCAGACAGTGTGGAACCAGGATTGTGTGTGTGTTTACTCATGGCCACTGGAAAATGCAGCCTGGGTGTCTGCCTTGCCGGTCTGGGGATGTGGAGTGGGGTTTTGGGTTCCAAATATCCCCCATCGGCACGGCATTGCTTGGGTGGAATAGTAGGCATTTTGGGTAGGGCACAGAAAACTAGGTTTTTGGTCGGTTATTGTTCAAGCCAACCGATGTTATGTACATGCATGTGTACATACTGCTGCACTGATTATTTAACCACATCATATTCCCACAGCCATATGGTACCTGTCCCTGATATAGGATCTAGTTAAAGACCTGACACCAAAACAGCCCCTCATGTCAGCACTGCTCCATTGGCCCTTGGATACAGGCAGTTCAGACCTACTGGGCACAGCTGAGGGACAGCACCTGTGCAAATGGGGCCCTTTATCACGATGGCCAGACCATACAGATGTCCTTTCAGCATTATCTGAGAACCACTCAGGGGTTGCCATGGTGAGGAGGCAGCACCTGTGCTAATATCCTCATGGCACTGGAATGCCAGAGGCCAAGACAGGAATGAATTGAAATGTAGACTTCAGATTACAAATCGGCCATACACACACACACACACACACACACACACACACACACACACACACTACACACACTACACACACTACACACACTACACACACTACACACACTACACACAAACACAAAAGTCTGAAGTAATGCAATGATTGAATCTAAGGACTGTCCAAATGTTCCGTTCCCACAGTAGGGAGTGGAGGATAGCGTGACCCGAACACATCTAATGGATCCCAGTGTCCCTTGTTTTTAAGAAGAATCAGCTGTAATGTATGGTAATGGTGGCAGACTCATGTTCCTTCAGTGAAACCCAGGACAGCTGTGCAAAGTAAGTCCAGACACAGCACACAGAGGGCCATGCAGTAAACCACTCCCCTCGTTTTACAGATTATCAACATTAACGAGACGTCCTGCAGATGTTTCTATGTCGGGGAGGGGGGGGGGTCCAGAGAAGGACAGAGAGACAGAGGTTTTGGCCAATGATGAGAGGCACAGAGAGACAGAGGGTTTGGCCAGGGATGAAAGGTACATAGAGAACAGAGGGTTTGGCCAATGCTGAGAGGTACATAGAGAACAGAGGGTTTGGCCAATGCTGAGAGGTACATAGAGAACAGAGGGTTTG